>VDFB02106641.1:0-27674 GCA_007258455.2 Sequoia sempervirens | reverse complement strand
GTTGGCTCTTATGGATTTATTTATTGGGCAGAGCTATAATGTGACATTTGGTTATATTGGACTTTCATTTATTTTTCTTGTTTGGCTACATTAATGCTTGTGTTGTGGTTCGTTATCTTATGTTGATGATATCCTTGTTGTGGAGTCTGGTTTGCTATTGGTTCATTTGATTGTTTTGGATTGTGGTTTGGGGATCTTTCTTGTCAACTCCTAGCACGGGGGGTGGACTTTCGAGTCCACGTGGTTGGGTGGAACGTGCTATGCACCCCATTGGGCCCCCAGCTGAGGATCGAGATATGCAGATTGTGTCGCTTGCAGCGTCTCCAAAATTGTACCCAAGTCAGAGCCAGTCTTGTTACTTTGTATTCACCTTTCTAGTTGTATCATTCTATCTTATTGTATTATTCCCATTCTTGTTGAGGAACACTTTTGTATCACTATCACTCTTGTACGATGTAACTTTTATTATCATTGTAATGAATGCAATCTTTGACCTTAATTTATGATCTTTGTTGGATGCTTATCATGCATGAAATGTATATTGATGCTTGGTACTATTATGAGATTTCATTTCACAGTGTGCAATTCTTATTAGTGTGGAAATATTTGTAATTATGTTCATAGATGTGATAGATGGTTTTATATATATTATGTTGTGGATGTTTGATCGTCGATTAGTAACTCTATATAATGGTTAAGTGGGATACTTGTAGTTAAATAAATATCATCTTGTTATGGGTTTACGTTAGTAATGCTGTCACGTGTACCCCAGAGGACGATGTTTGTGATATATATGTTTATCTGCAAAGTATGTGTTGGTTGTTCATGTTCATGTTATGTATTGCTTTACTTTCAAAAAAAAAAAATTATTGTGCTTTTACTGTAAGTTCTATAGTTGTCCTTTGGGGTTCGTGCGGTGAGGCGTTACAATAATACTCCATGTTCCTGTATGTTTGCACCTTCTGATTACCAAGCATGAAATCTCCCAAAGTTACCTTCTTCCTTTTCTGCCAACCTGCATTCATGTCACTCAACATGTTAGTGTCAAAACTGTGTTTTGTTTGTCCTTTTTGCTGCTTGATCTTAGTTTGATCTTGTGCCCTATTTTTTCCCTTAATCCCCTAATTTCTTTGGGAAAGAACACCTCCTCTATCACCCTCAACTATAGGGCATTCAATGCCTCCAACCTTAATACTGTCCAAGTCCCACAAATTCTGATTTTTAGGACTGTGTGCTTCAAATTTCTGCTGCAACTTACTATTTTTCAACCAACCAGTATCTTCCCCTGTCTTACCCTGCACTTTCACCTGCAAATTCTTCTCAAAACATATCACAAAACTCTCATTAGACTGCTCCAAAGGAAAATGAACCAAATTATACCTAATAGCATCTTTATGCACCAAATATGTGTTATGAAATCCATCATGCACTGTCCTCCTAGCATACTGCCATGGTCTCCCCAAGATGATATGACCACAAGTCATTGGAATGACATCACAAATCACCTTGTCATGACAAGATCCAATTGAAAAATCTACATAAGTGGTACAGGAGCACTTTCACCATGATTATATTTTGTAAATGATTTTATTTTTTCATTTGTAGAAGTCATTTAAAAGTAATTTTCAAAAAAAAATGTACTGATGTCAACAATTATTGCAATCAAAGTGTAAAAGTTGCATAAAGCAATAATTAGGGAGTTAAAAAGGTCATTAGGGAGACTAAACATTAGTGGGAAGTTGGAAATCAGTTGGAAACTGATTATTCATGTTGTAATGTCTTTAAAAAGGCTCTTTGTAGGTTCATAAGCTTGTGGGTGATTGAAAATTTGAAATGGAATAATGGAAAGCACAGTTTTCTATAATTTTCTTTAGAAAATTCACAGTTTCCAAACTTTGTATGGATTTTTACGGCCTCAAATGATGGAATACATGTTTGTAAGTGTTAGAGGGAATAATCACCTTCCATTTCCAATTTGTTTCATACAGATTGGCTCATTTTGAAACAAGTTATGCTAATTTTTGTAAACATAGTCTAAATTCTGATCTAAGGTAACAGTTTGCAGTAAAATTCGTGTTTCTCAAAATATAACCGTTGGATTTTACTAAAAATTGGATAAAATGTCTGTAATGATATCCTCTAAAGTTTCACCAGAGAGATTGGATTAATTTGTTTATTTGTGAAAGTTATAAGTGACTGTTTGCATGCATATCTGGTTATTTCGACCTAATTTGTAGCAAAGAAGTCCGAACAGCAAGCCTATGTTCCAAAACAAGTGTACCTAAAAATGAGATATGTTTTTAATGGCCGAAATGGGTACTCAAAAATGTATTTATCTTTTGGATATTCAATTTGATTTGAAAGTTACACTCAATTTAGCCATGGTGCAAGGGTTTGAATCTTGGATGCAAGAATTGATAAATCTGATAAAAGATAGTTGTGAGGCAACATATTTGGCTTGAATTTTTCAAATTAAAGATGGTAAAATATATGTGACTCTTTCCTCCATGACCTTGTATTGCTTTCAACAACCTTACTAACCTCCTTTCTTCAAGGTCTTCTATCTCACTTGCAGGTGGTTCTTGATTTACCCTCACATGCTCTTCATCTTCATCATTATCTTCTTGGTTTTCTTGTTCTTCTCTCATATTTCTCTCAAGGTTGTTTATCGTTGCTTGCATAGTCTATCTCTCCCTTCTCCATTTCCTTTCTTCCCTTGCTCTTGCCTGCTCTCTTGTTGCTTCTTGTTCTCTTCTTTCTCTCCTTTCCCTTTCCAAGGTTTCCCTTAACTCCTCCAACTCTCTTGCTTGTTTATTTTTTGGTACCATTGCTGATTCTTCAATCCCTAAAGGACCTAGTCACTACTCTAATACCACTTTGATGCAGAGGGAATGAGAACTTTAGGAAAACAACACAATGATTTCAAAGGTCACAACAATGCACTCTCAAACACCCTTATAGAAATAAGGCTCAATGGCTCACTTATAACTTATATGCTTCCTTATGGACCCAAACCCTAGGAGTGCTCTTAATAGACTCATACAAAATTTTCTTGAATGTTTACAAATCCCCAACCCTTTGTCTTAAGCACAACTCTCTTTTTGCACCTTGACTAGGCTTCCAGCCCAACTAGGCCTCCTGCGGTGGTTTTTTTAACTTTACTCACAACTTCCCCAAAGGACTTACCAAAATAATTATTTTTTTAGATGTGGTTTATGAACCTACACAACATACCCAGACCTTGATGGCACTTGTTTTGGATCAGACTTCCCAAATCCTGCTATTTCCAGAAAAACTAAGCTAAATTAGCCCTCTTTTTCAAAGCAACCCTATTCCAAACTCAACTCCAGATCATAATACTTTCAACAGTACCTTAAAATGTTCCCAAACCAAGAATTTTCAAGTTTTTAGGCACCTATGACAGCCTTGACACCCTTAAACACAAAACACTCACTAAATTGCTCCAAAACTAGGGCCTCTTGAAAATTAGCTTTCCCAACACTTCCAGAACCTTCTCTTGGACTTTTCACCAATAAATCAACATATATAAACACCTTCAACTCAGAAATATACCCCTTATTAAGGTAGATCTTCTGTTGCTACATTTAGCCTCCATTTTCATGCACTTTGCATTGTAAAAACACGGTGTACACCCAAGTATTCTTCCTTACCTGCATGTAATCTTGTTATATTTGTATTATACATGTTAGAAAAAATCCATTTCACAGGTTACAGCATCATTCCTTCATGAAATGGATCAAACACCCATGAAAACCACCAAAAACTAGTGAAAAATCTGCACTTTTTGAGGACAGTCAACAATATAACACAAAAATTGATTCCCAACGTTATTCATGTCATTCAAAAGGTTAAATGCATGTAAATATAAGTTCCTAAATCATCCAAGTGAGCATGAAACCAAAAGGAATCAGAGATTCATAAAAAAAAACTCAAGAAAATGCAAAAAGATTGAAGTTTTTATTGATTTTTTGTAGCAGTCCGTACAACACTTGCAATATTAGCCAACAGCCCATACAAATGAATCCTCAAACCTTAATAACCCTTCCCCCAACTGTCCCAATTGATTAGAATTGATTTCATTACATTATTAGTGCTAAATCAGCAAAAACACACTTTCCCGCCTAAAGTTGGAGTTTGAAAAATTGAATTCTCCAACTTGAAATTTATTAACTCCTATGAACTAAAGCCTTCTAAAACTTATTACATGGCATTATTCAACCTTAATTAACATGATTAAAACAAAAAAAAACACCTATCTAGACTCTTAGGACACTATTTGTCAATTACAATGCATTTTGGTCCTATGGTCCTTATTAGAACCCTTAGGACTTTCGACTCCTTCAATATTTTTAAAATTCATCAGCCATTATCTTTTCTTATTTTATCAAGACTCGCTATATTCTATAAAGTTGTTAACTGATCTCAGTTGTTCTTCAAACTGTCAAATTCTTTATTTTCAAATGACATTTAGATCACTAAGTCTATTGTTATATAGTGTATTTCCTATTGTCACTTTTTGGAACCCACTCTCTTATCTTTCTTTCATTGTAAAATTTAGTGATGACTTGTAATCAACACTTGTCCTTGGTCTATGACTATTCCTATATCAAATATCTTCACATGTTTTCAAAATTGGTTGCATCTTTTCCATTAATCCTTGAGAAAATTATATTCTTTTAACAAAGAGATGGTGCTCCACACCCCATGGATACATGTTGGTGTAAATAGGTAATTTTTCTAACTAGTTAATTAGTGGAGTCTTATTTATATGTCAAGTCCACTTAGATCCTAAGAATATTCAAGTCATTTAGATAAGATTTTATATTTTTAGGTTTTATTAAATATTAGTTTCTTAGGTCATTTAATGATGGCTCATGTCATTTAATAATTTAATAATGACACAAGTCATTTAATGTTTTGGCATTTGGAGCTTCATCACACCTTGTCTATATAAGCAAGGTCATTGTACACTCTTGTAACATACCTCATCATCATCGAAACGAGGTATTGGAAAAGGTGTTGCATGAAGCTGAGCTAGACCTCGAGTGGGCTAAAGAACATCGGGCGGACAATGAAGGTTATATCCAATTAATGACTGATAAAAATATGTCTGTTAAGGAACTAGATGTGGAAAAAGTTAAAGAATATTTCCATAAGAAGATGGAGGAGAGTGCAACGGACGACATATCTTCGCTCTTCATGGATTTTTTTGCTAGAGCATTCGCTTGATCGAAACAAATGGTGGAAGCCGCTCCGAAATGTACCAAGCATGGACAAGAGATGGTTGTTAGATTCCTTCTTGATCCATACTTTTGGTTGTTTTTTGATGACATATAGTTGTGTAAAGTTAGCCTGGACTTAGATTAACAACTGCTCTAAATTTCTATTGTTTGTTCATGCTTATGGTGAATGAATAATTGAATATTTGTAGTCCATTGAAGCTTGCACAAATTTCATGAGACTATGTAGTAATCTGGTTAAGTGAAATTCTATTTTAGGAAGGTTGTCCATAGTACAATCGTCCATGATCACTGTTCATTGTTGAATTTTAGGTCTAGGAACCTTCTATCTTCCTTGCCCTTTTCCTTTTTTTTTTAATAAGTAACCTATGCTAAGGTTCATTGCACATTGTAAAGCCAAATCTTAAGCTAAAGATAGGAGTTCAAACTGATGTTCGAACCTACAACAAATTGCGCACTAACTTCCCACTTTGAGGAACTCCATTTTGTGATCCTACTTCCTTCCAGCCTAACTTCATGAGTCCACCCTATGATTACCACTTATTACAAGACTTTCTTCCATCCTAACTTTGGAGAAATTGGCTTGGCGAATGAAGGTAGCAGGGTATTTCCAAATTCAAGACTTTTACTTAATGCTTATTACAAGAGGAGTTTCTAGATTCAAGAGGAGTTTATTACAATGAGCCCAAGACTGTTGCAACATCTTTCTAGAGCTTTAGGGGTGCTTGTTTATGAGGTTTCAAGTGCTCTTTCCTTGTTAAAAGTGTTTGGTGGTGTTTGGGAATGAAATGATGGATATTTACTATTTTTGAGTGAAATCCTTTTCTGTCTAGCCCTGAAAATGACATAGCCCTGAATCTCAAAAAATTGAGCATAACTCTCATACTATTTAACATCATACACATAAGCTTTAAAATAGCAAAATAAATTTGGTGATGAGGAGATAATTTATGCAAATTGAAATATACCTCCCTCTTAAGACACCTATTGATCAAGTTTCTCAACACTCATCTCTTCATCATAGGGCTATATGTTGATCTAAATTTTTTAGATGTACAACAAATGTGAGATAGCCCATGAATATCATTAATTTTTAAAAAAATGACTGTCATGGGATGGTAACAGTCATTAAAATTTTATAAAATGATTGTCATGTGCTATAGATAATCATTAAAAAGATTTTTGTTTCCGGATTTTTAATTTATTTATGTATTTTGTATTTTTTAAAAATTGACATCCCATAGCAAAGAGAAATGACTTTGAGAAAATTCCAAGCTTTTGAACATATTTTATGTTTTCATAATTTGAAATCATATAAAACTAATTGCAACTCCAACAAGGTGGTTGGTTTAAGAGGAGGTCCTGGAATTAACACTTGGATCAGATCTTGGCATGAGGTATTTGTATCAAACATATGTTTGGCTTATTTATTTATGTGCATTAAATGATTTTCTTCGAATTGTAAGTGTGTTATGTGGTAAGTAAGTATATGGTAGCAGTGTATATCCTCACCATTATCTCATGAATGTACAATCAGACTATGGATATACTTTAGAAGGTGGACTTCACTAAGTATTATTTATGATGGATTGTGAGATGAGGTAATGTTTAAAAAAAGCTCTGAAGTTGGGAGATATATGAATGTAATAGCTCTCCATTTAATGATTCATTAAAGGGGTAGTGATTTTGGCATTCAATTGTTTCTCTTGTTGAACATGGATGATGATGGACATGCTTTTTTGTTGGGCTGAGAGCTTTTGCAAACATATTCACCATGTTTCGAAATACCTTTTCTTGGAACTTTTGCTAATTTGTCTCTATATTGTGACCTTGTTGGTGAGGTTGTGGATTGACACAAGGGGTCTTGTTTCTTTAGTCATTTTAAATATTTTTCTTGGCATGTAAGGTTAGGTGGGTAAACCATGATATCTTCAAGGGGCACAAATCCTACTTTGTGTGTCAGGTATGTATCCCCTTGTTATAATATGAAATATTTTTTCAAAAAGTATTGGTAGTAAATCCATCATAAAGAATTAAAAGAGTTAAAGGTGGATCTTATGTTGGAGGATCTTATGGTCATATCCCCTTTGGTATATATCAAATAACAATGCTTAAAATGATTCGAGAGAAATCCTTGTGAAAACATGACCTGCTTCCTATAGGGATTGACGTTCTCAAATTGACATTTCGTGAGCAAAATTGTCTAATGTATTCAAATATTAGACTTGTTTGAAATTTTGAATATCTAAACATTTGTTTTTAAATTAATAAATTCTTCCTATAATAAAAGATTTGAAGTGAAAAAGTATTACTTTTATTGCATATGCATAAATAAACTTTGGAATATATAGATGTTTATATGCAGAAATATACATCACTTACTACCAGGTAAATATGAATGTCTTCTTTAACAATCATGGTAATGTAAATGGTCTCCATCATGCTCATTCCTTTTTATTTTATGGACCTTGTAAATTTTCTTGTCAATGTAAGAATCTTAAGATCTTCTCTAATGTGTGACTTTGTTAATTACAGTTTTTATTATTTGCTCATTCCTTTTTATTTTATGGACCTTGTAAAATTTAGAATGGATTGTTCCATATAGAAATTTTTTATAATATGCATACTTTATTTATCAGGTTGGAGAAACTTTGGTGGATTTAATTGTAGATGAAAATCATGAAACTTTAGTAAGTTGGGGACAAATATAGGGGTCCTCCACAGAGTCCTAGGAATTTGGTTTGCAATCTAGAGAGTCTCCGAATAGCATAGAAAATAGGGAAAAGGTATTGTCTACTCTTGCAGTTTGTCATATGGAAAAGGAATATGGCATCAATTTAGAGGATATTCTTGGTATATTGAGTGTACAACATCATTTACTTAATAGCCTAACAATTGAAATTAAGGGCTTGACAATGGTACTAATTCATGAAAAATCTAACATTTTAACGTATAAATCTAAATGTAATATATGGATTCCATCCTCTTAAAGTTAGTGTAAGAAAATACATAATTAATTTGAATCTATCACTTCTCTATGGAAACCTTTTTTGCACACACAAAATCATTACTAAATGACCTGCCAATTTACCTCATGTACTACATACCAAAAAATATAACAAACATTTTTCTAAATAACCTTCCAAAAAATATATTTTACCAATTGTATAATAATTTGTCACATGATGTAAAATCATGACTTTTTAAATTTTATTTATATTCTATATATACTTTTGAATTAAAAAATAGAATTAAAAAATATTTTATCATTTTTTTAAAACAATATTTTTAGTTTATTATTTTGTATACTAAATAAAATATTTTAATGGTTTCTTTAAAATAGATAATTAAGTTTAATATATATTGTATAGATATTTTTGATTATGTATAATAAATTATTTTATTTATTATTAATTTTTAAATTGTTAATAAATAAAATTAATTATTATTTAACTATATATCATAAATAAATTATTCTGAAACATATATTTCTCATCATAAATTAATTAATTATTACAAAAAAAATTATGCGTCAGCGTGTCCCCACAGCCCAGCAACCCATGCCTTAGATACCTGGGATGAAATTATTACAAAATATTATTTTTATACAAAATATATAATATAATATAATTTTTTTATTACCATATATAATATAATATAATATATTTTATATTTACCCTATATTTCTTATATACATTAAATTATATTATGTCATAAGTAAATTCTTGTAGAAAGGCGCCTATTTTTTAATCAAATTTTCACATAAAAATTGAATAGGCACCTCGAGAAGGATGGCGTATTTTATATATATTATTAAATATATATATATGCTAGTAGTAGTCACGACGCAACATGTAATATCTTAAATAAATTATTTTTATATTTATATATTTTAAATTAATATATTATAACATGATAGTATAATATTTGTAATTCAATTTTAAAAAATAATATATTTTTAGTATATTTATAATATTATAATAAAAAATATTATATCATCAATATTTAGTTAGGATTAGGGTTAGGGTTATCATCAAGATTAGCTTAGGATTAGGGTTCAGGTTAGCATTAGGATTAGGGTTACAATTAGGTTTAGGGTCAAGTTTAGGGTTAATAGATATAGTTAGTGTTGGGGTAATAATTGGGGTTAAGGTTATCAGGATTAGGGTTATAGTTATGTTTAAGTATAGATATAGTTAGGGATAGGTTTCAGAGTTGGCTTCGAGGGATGCATACCTCCTAGGCTAATAGATATAGTTAGGCTTCAAGGGATTTCACATTAGGTTATAATAGATATAGTTGGCTTCGAGGGATTTCGCATCAGGTTATCATGAAGATTAGCTTAGAATTAGGGTTACAATTAGGTTTAGGGTCAAGTTTAGGGTTAATGTCTTTAAATTTAAATTTAGGGTTGGGGTAATAATTGGGGTTGAGGTTATGAGGATTAGGGTTATAGTTATGTTTTGGATCAAGTTTAGGGTTAGGATTATGGTTAGGTTGGGGTTAAGAGATACAGTTAGGCTTAGGGTTCAGGTTAGGATTAGGGATAGAGATATAGTTAGGGTTAGGGTTAGCGTTAAGAGATATAGTTAGGGTTAGAAATACAATTAACATTATGATGAGGGTCGCATCATTCTAAACCTAACCCTAACTATATATGTACTTTTAATTTTACTCCTAATCATAATTCTAACCCTATTTGTAAGCTTAATTCTAATATCAACCCTAACTCTAATTGTAACCCTAACCCTAATTAAAATCCTAAGCTTTATTGGAGAAGTCTAATTGTAACCCTAACCCTAGAATCATACCCTAAACATAATTGTAACCCTAACTCTAAACTATAATTAAATCTAAAGCCTAATTGTACCCTAACACTAACACTAACACTAACACTAACCCTTACCCTAATTGAACCCTAACCCTAAGCCTCATTGAACCTTAATTGAACCCTAATTCAAAACCTAATTGAATTGTAACCCTAACCCTAAATGAACACTATCCATAATTAGACTATAACCATAGAAAAATTAAAATCTAGCCCTAATTTAATCCAAACCTTAATTGAACTCTAACCCTAACACTAACCTTACACTAATTGAACCCTAACTATAATATGAACTTAAATTTAATTCTAATTGAATCCTAACCCTAATTGAATCTTACACCTAACCTTGACCAACCCTATTTGAAACCCAGCTGTAACCCTAACCCCTAGCTTTATAATAGAATCTTACCCTTAATCGAATCCTAGTCCTGACCCTTACCCTAACTCTAAGCCTAATTGAACCCTAATGCTAACACCCCTAGCTTTATAATAGAATCTTACCCTTAATTGAATCCTAGTCCTGACCCTTACCCTAACTCTGAGCCTAATTGAACCCTAATGCTAACACTAATCCTGACCCTATTTGAACCTTAACCTTAATTGAACCCTAACCTTAATTGAATTGTAACTATAATTGAAACCTAACCCTAATCCTACTCCAAAATCTTATCCTAATTGAACCCTAAGTGTAATTAAACCCTATCCAAAACCCTAATTTAACCCATGTATTCAAATCTTTGTGAGGTTTATTTATTTAGTATTTCTTATTGATTTATATTTTAAATCTTTTTTTATTTATCTTTGTGACTAAATCTTTGATTTATCTTAAATATTTTATTTATTTATTTGATATTTTAATTTATTATTTATTTATTTATCTAATCTTTTTTAATTTATTCAAATCTTTGTGGTAATTTTTTTATTTCATCTTTTAATTTATCTATGGTAAAGATTCTCAAATCTTTCTAATTTATCTTTGATTTATTTTTACTATTAAATCTCTATGATTTATCTCTTTGGTCTTTTAATTTTATTTATCTTTGATTTATCTCTTTAGTCTTTTAATTTTTTGATTTATCTTTGATTTCTCTTTACTATTAAATCTCTTTGATTTATCTCTTTGGTCATTTACTTCTTATTTTTATTTATCTTTGATTAGTTTATTTGATATTTTAATCAAATTTTTGTGATCAAATCTCTAATTTTTCTTTTTTATTGATTTATATCAAATCTTTGATTTTTTTTTGTGATCAAATATTTTTATTTATTTATTTAATTCATCTTTTATTTTATTCAAATATTTGAATTATCTTTTATCTTTGGTCTTTTAATTTTTTAATTTTATTTTTTTATCTTTGATTAGTTTATTTAATATTTTAATCAAATCTTTATGATCAAATCTCTAATTTTCCTTTTTGATTGATTAATTTTTGTGATCAAATCTTATTTTTGATTTATTTATTTGATATTTTTTAATTTATTCAAATCTTTGTGTTCATTTTTTTTCTTTATCTTTTATTTTTGATTTATTTATTTCATCTTTTAATTTATCTATAGTAAAGATTCTCATGATTTATCTTTGATTTCTTTTTACTATTAAATCTCTTTGATTTATCTCTTTGGTCTTTTAATTTATTTCTCTTTGATTTATCCCTTTTGTTCTTTTTTTGAATTTTTTTTTATCTTTGATTAGTCTATTTGATATTTTAATCAAATCTTTGTGATCAAATCTCTATTTTTTCTTTTTGATCAAATCTTTGATTTCTTTTGTAATCAAATATTTTTATTTATTTATTTAATTCATCTTTTAGTTTACTCAAATATTTGAATTATCTTTTATCTTTGATTTTTTTTTTATCTTTAATTTATCTATGATAAGGATTTTTATTTCATTTTTTGATTTATCTTTTAATTTTTATTTATTTACTTGATCTTTTAGTTTATCTATAGTAAATATATATTCAAATCTTTGTGATTTTTATTAATGATTTTTCCTTTTCATCAAATCTTTTTGATTTGTTTTTTAAGTTATTTATAATAAATATTTTTAAAAATTGTGATTTATCTTTGGCTTCTTTTTTGACCAAATCTCTTTCATTTTTATTTTTTTATTTCTACAAATTTCTTTGATTTGTTTTTTTTGTTTCATCAAATCTCTTTGTTTTGATTTTTTTATTTCATTAATTTTGATTTTTTTTTGTTTCATCAAATCTCTTAATCTCTTTGATTTTGATTTTTGAAAATATTTTAAAATATAATTTCAATTATATTTTTTTGTCTTAAATTGAAGAAAAATAAATTATTTTTCCAATATAAATATTCAAATCTCTTAATTCTTTGATTTTGATTTTTGAAAATATTTTAAAATATAATTTCAATTATATTTTATTGTCTTAAATTGAAGAAAACTATATGATTTTTCCAATATAAATTATCAAAAAATTATCCAAAAACTATATTCTTGTCTCATGGATGGTATTTCAAATTATTGGTCTTCTAAATTTAAAGACATTTTAAAAATAATAATTGAAAGACGAACATTATTTTATCAATATATAGAATCATAATAGATACAAATAAAAGAAACTTAGTGCAACTAAAAGTAGAGATATACTCTTTTATTTTTGTTATAGAGAACAAATAACACTTGGCAAGTAATTTAATTCCCATCTAAATTGTCCTTCAAATTTAGTTTGTAATATGGTAAGTAATAGCCTTTGTGTTAGTTACAACAAAATAGTGGTAAGACACTTCAACACATTAAAATTGTTTTTTAACCTAGCCCACAATGCATTAATACAATTGGTCCAAATCCACAATAACAAATATTTTCTACATATTTTCTTACATTTTTCATCATTATAATTTTTTAAATAAGATTGTGTAAATTTTCCATAATTTATAATTCAATACACACATTAAATTTTAAACATAGTACAATAAGAAGATATAATTAGTAAAGAACACTTTTTTTTAATTTGACTCTTAAATAAATTTTCTCAACAACACTAATTAAAAAATAACCTCATTTATTAAACTATAAATATCAAAAAGAGAGATGATATTATTGTTTGGTCTATTTTAAAGTGCAAAATCCTTTTATGAATGAATTTAACAAATGATGAAAAATGAGGAAGGGTCTCATTTCTGCTAAAATTGTTATGTTCATTAACAACGTATGTGAGTTCTATTGACAAATGTATATTTGTGGTTACTATTGAATTCTAAACCAGTAGATTTAGAGGAGTTGCCATATGATAATCTTGTAAGTAAATCTATATGAAAACTTCATGAAATATAAAAAAATATATAGAATAATAATAAATGAAAAAGAATAGGGAGGGAGCGCAGCCTCCCAACCCTAGCCGAGCCTTCTCTATTAAGGCTGACTACTCACACCTTGCATTCTCGCGTGTTGCCCTAAATTTCAGCAAAGATCCCTGCAAGAGCACATTTAGGCGTTAATATAAATGAGTAAGTGCGAGATATAAAATTATAATTAAATATTTGATTAATAAATTTAATAAAATTTAAATAAAATTTTAAACTAGATCATACATCAAAATAAAAAAACACAGAGAGCTAACTTTTTATGGAGATTCCAAAAATTCCTAAACAAACTATTGCGAATGCACTCTAAGGAGATTTATTAGCAAGAAATGAAAATGCCAAGCCAAAAGATTAATTACAAAACTTGGAGAAAATTCTTTTTTCTGTTTTTCAGAACAATGACATAGCATTGAAGATCTTGTAACAAGGAGAAAGATTGCGGTGTACCTGGTAAAGGACTTCCAGCGCTTTACTTATCTCTGCAAATTTTTTTCACCTGTTCCTATCAAATTGAAAACATAAGATAGTGCTCAGATGACCATTGCAAGAAAGAGATTAAACAACAACCAACAGCAGGAGAGGTATCCACCATCAACCACCTACAATCAATAATTATGCATAAAAGAATTCCATTTTGCTCAGAAATATCACCGAATATTATGCTCAAACAGGCAACGCTAGCACAAAGAGGGGAAGATAAATCATCTAAAATAGGAACTGTAGCTTCAGTGCTAGACAAATATAAAGCAGATTTCAAATTTCTTATTCTTAATAATATTTTCTGGCAAACTCGGTTTTGAATCGGTGCATGAATCTTGCCTCTCTTGTAAACTCTGTAACAGCAGTTCTAAAGAGCCAAAAATACGCGCATGTTGTTTGGATTGCTAAAAGTTGGAAAAATTACAGAAATTTACTTACAATACTTAGCGCGGAAATATTTAATCAGCGAAAACTGAAAATCAAAGTCAAAAATGAAGAAATTTGTAAACAGAGAAAAGATATTCACCTGTGTCAAAATACTCAAAGTCTTATCGTCCGGAATTGCTAAGCAAGAAACGAATTTAGACACAGAAAATCTTCTAAGCAAGAAACATTCACGTAACGGTTGCATGCGCTAAAACCTTCATGTAACGCGCATAATATCCTCCCTGCATGTGATCAAGCTACGGATCCCATCCGAATCAGCAAATGGAATGTCCTCCTACCCCATACATTTTCTCATCTTTTTTTTTTCGTGTCTGTGACTCCCTCAACAAAAATCATTCAATTTGAATGCATAAAACAAAGCAAATGAATTCAAGAAGTAAAAACACAATTTATTTCCAGTGAACCTTTTAACAGCAATAGAAATCACTGAAACAAAATGCATAAAACAAAGCAAATGAATCGAAGAACTAAAAGCACAATTTATTTACAATCTGTAGATGGCAGATGCTTCCGCTTTCATCTACACCTTGCTTGCATTCACATTTCCGCTTGCATTGGCACTCATGATCACACCCACCCACGCATTAATGGATTGCACTCAGTCCACTGTCGCGCTTCAGTCTCTGCTCCAATCTCTCTGAGCTTTACAGACCTTATCAGAGCTTTTGGATACACAAAAAATCAAATAGCGATGGCCAAAAGGCACAATAAATAGTCATCATGCATTCTGTAACGTTCAACCCAATCTTTTCCTCTCGTAACTACCAGCTATCACCTTGATGATTTTCCATTATAGAAAATCTAAACATGCACGATACGTTACATTCTCCAGGAGTGGAAGATTTTTTTAAAACAATTTTTTTAGATCCTTTTGCCACATACAGCCGCCTCAATAATGAAGAAGGCATTAAATAATTTGTCTCCAGAAATACGATTTTCTTAGAATAGAGAAGCCGTCCACAATAACCAGCCGCCTCATTTATTTGTGTCTCTTCCTCTTCCAATACTGGCAACTGCCTGTCGAATTTTTTTAAAATGCCCAAGAAGTTAACAAAGATTTGGCTGCCACTGTAGATCGCCTCTCGGCAAAATAAAAAAACGAGACTGTAGGGAAGTCTGGGCGAATGGACTGCACGGAAGTCTAGGGCGAATGGAACAGGACTGATGGGAACTGGCAGATACAGCACTGGCACAGCAGGTATGTCAGGGTAGAACGAGGACCGACGAAGACTATATAATAAAAAGTATATATTTAATTAAAAAATTAAATATAATATAATCAATTTCTTTTTAAATAAAGGCTATCTTTCCGTATTACATATTTTTCACCCATTGGAATACGGCTTGGAGAAATTAAGGACAAGATTGCACGGGGTCCAAGTTCGCACGTTGGCGAGAGAGAAACGAGGAAGGCAGAGGGCACTGTCTATGCAGGAGATAATTTGCACCGCATGGCATGGATGCCCATCCGCTGCCATCCATCTGACACCGCTGCCGTATCTGCCAGTCCTCGTCCTCGTCGGTCCTCTTTCTAACGTACCCTGACATCTGTTGTGCAGTACGGTGTCTCCCGTCAGATCAGTCCGTCAGTCCTTTACGTTTTTTTTAATTTTCTTTAACTTTCATTTATAACATTAATTTTTATATATTTAATTTTAACATTAATTTTTATATATTTAACTTGATAGATTAATAATTAAAGATTTAGCTAATGTTAATTTTTTTTATATATATTTTTTTTAATAATTGTTTTTTAATAATATTTTAGATTTTATTTTGTATTTAAGAAATAAAGAAAAATTAATATAAAATGTAAAAATATTTTAATTATTTTATTTATTATATATAATACATAAATTTTAATCTTTTAGATTATTTTATTTTATTTAAAGAATATTTTTATTTATTTAAAAGTTATTTTATTTTTGTTATTTTATATTTCTTTAAAGAACTATTTTCACTTATTTTATTTATTTTTTTAGTTTTAGTTTTAGTTTTTAGCTCAATGTTAAAACTAAGATATAATATAAATTATTTTTAATATTTTATGCAATGTAAATTAAATTTTTAAAATGTTGTTATTATTATTATATTTATTATATATTATAGTTTAGATATTCATTCAATTTAAATTCTCCTATTATATAAATATATATTATTTATTATTGAATTATATTAAATAAATAGCATATATCTTATATATAAAATAAAATATGATATGTTATAGTAAATAATATTTATATAATATAAATAAATAAATAAATAAACTTTTATAACTAAGATTTTATAGTTTTAAAAAAAAATTATAAGGTATATAACCCTAATCCTAATTTTATCTCTAACCCTAACCCTATTCTCATCCCTAATTGTAACCCTAAACTTATTCACAACTTCAACCCTAATCCTAATCCTAATCCTAACCCTAACCCTAACCCTATCCCTATCCCTATCCCTAATTTTAACTCCAACCCTAATCTTTATCCTTACCCTCACCCTATTTCTAAGCCTAACCCATTTTATACATGCTAACTCCAACCCTAATGCTATTGCTAATCTTAAACATAATCCTAAATTGAACCCTAACCATATCGCTCATCCTAAACACATTTTTAGAATATTCTTTAAATTGTATTTCTTCGTATTATAATGTTTAGAATGTGTGAAAATATAACAATTTGTTTGATGTGATATTGTACAACACCTCACAACTTAAATATATAAATAGATGATACGAAGAAAAAAATGAGGGGTTTGGACAAGACTGGGGTTGGAATAAGAAAAAAAAAAACAATGACAGGGTTTGGACAAGACTAGGGTTAGAATAAGCCTAGAGAGAGGATGACAAGAAAATTAGTCTAAGAGTATTTTTTAATTCAATTAGTATAATAGTGATGAGGAAGAGAAAGGAAATAAATGTTTTCATCGTGAAAAAAAAAAATTTAAACTACACACTCAAATTTTGTTTATGTTTTAATTTTTTTAAATGTTACAATTTTGAGCTATTCTTTATTTTATTTTTAATTATTTAAAATAATGATAGTTCATAACTATTGTTATATTAAATGCTTTAATAAATATCTCAAAAATAAAATTGAAATGTTATATTATATAATGAAGAACAACAATAGCATAATTTTTAAATTTATTTTATAATTTATCTAAATAACTATAAAATTTATTAAAAAAATATTATTAGATATAACTATAATATTTTCAATGTCAAAAATACCTTTGTTTTCTAAAAGAAAATTGTATTATATAATTTTTTATCATTTAAAATTTACTTAACAATCTCTCTATATAGAGTAAGTAAAAATCTTTTAACTTAATTCTCATTTATCATAATATAAGCATCAAGCTTTTCTTTAACAAAGATTGATTACCACTTAAAATATTTACCATGATTCATTGAGGTCAAACTTACAACTTGTGCCATATCTTACAACTGGTCCACTCTACACATAAGTCTATATTATTACAACATATAGATTCTTTTTACTAAAATTTATAGTTAAAGAATTTATAATTAATATGATATTGTTATATTTGATTCATACATATAGCTACAAGTTAGCTTATTTTAACTTTAGTTAGGTTGAAAAAATATTTTTTTTCTTTTCTTTTGTAGATAATAGTCAAATATGTTTTGGTATATTCTACTTATAGGCATATAATTTTTCTGTGGAGTTATATGCATAGAATATTCATAACTACAAATTTAGATTTGTGTATAAGGTTCAAATTAATGAATTTTTAATACAATCTAGATTATTTTTATAATTTGTGAATTCGATCTAATTAAGTTTAAGAATGATCTAATATATATTTTTTATTTTATTTCTTACATGATTGAGAATAAGTGATTTTGAGTTAGTTCAAAAGTTATGGTCAAAGTAGTAGATAGCTAACTTTTGAATTCTAAAATCAACTTGTAACTTTATTTCTTTTAATTTCTATGATATGACCTATTGTAACTTGAAATTAGATTAATTCAATTTTATTTCTTGTTATGTTCCTTAAACCTAATTTTTCATACAAAGATGAATTGTATTTCCTTAAATTTAAATGAACCCAACACTCAAAACCTTCTAAAATTTTACCTTAAGGTTTTGAATTTTCTTATATTTATAATTTTTAGATTGGATATTTTTATTACTATGTCATTTATTCCAGATTTTATTAGAGTCTTGGGCTTTCATTATTTTATATATATCCCATCACCACCATCCCATCTTTTGATTGATTGAGTTTCATTATTATATCATTTACCATGGATCCTTACGAATTTTTATTTTGGGATTTCCCTCATGCATACATCATGGATTATGAGCTATTTTCATTATTTCTTGATTCTCGTCCTTTTATCCTTAATTATTTTGCCTTATTTTATGACATAAATGATCCTACATGTTTCATGCATAAGATTGTAGAGTATTTGAGAAATTTTCCATCCTTATTAGACTTATGCATGCCTTCCCATCTATATTAGAGGATTTTACTTTATTTATCTCCATGACTCGTCATGATTCTTCATCTCATGAGATAAAAGATGGCGATACTTTAGTCCTAATCTCCCATAATACATATAGGTATATTCCTTCATATGGTGATGTTTCCTAGTAAGCATATATTATGTGCATCTCATCTCCCATAATATATCTAGGGATATTCCTTCATGTGGTGATATTTTCTAGTAAGCATATATTTTGTACATCTCAAAAAAAGTTTCCTTTTACCTCTATTGGTTTTCCTACATGTGTCTCTCTTTCTCTTTAATACACATGTTTTACCTTCATACAAGATTGGTATTCTTTCTTGTCATTCATGTTGCTCATGCTATATTGATGATATATTAAGTGACTATCATGGTGACAATTCTTTATTTTTTAATGATAATTCTCATGACTCTTATAAAAATGTTACACATAGTTATAGTTCTTCACATTTTGGTGTCCTTTCCTTGGGAGTCTCATAGACATGTCCATGCATATCATGATGTTATATGCCTTTTTTATAACAACGGTTTCTCCTTCAAATCCTTTTATGCCTTTATATGATATATATTTGTAACAACGGTTTCTCCTTCAAATCTGATTTACTCGCCAATAATCAGAGGAGTACTAGCTGGTTTACAATCCTCCATGCCAAAAAATTTAAGCATTTCTTTTGCATACTTGATTTGTGCTATAAAAATACTTATCAGATTGTGTAATTTGCAAACCAAGAAAAAATTTGAGTTCTCCTAACATGGAAATTTCAAACTCATCTTGCATGTTTGTGGCAAATATTTTGCACATTACATCACTACTACCACCAAATATAATATCATCGACATAAACTACAACAATGATCATTTGGTTACCCTTACTCTCATTATCTATTTATATATTCAAGTTGAGAGGCCTTATACAATGACAGAGTCAACTCTTATATTTTTATATTTTTACACTTTCTTAGTAGATTATAAAGAAATGGGAAAATAAATATAGTTTAAAAAAATATTTTTAATAATAAATCATATTTATTTAGAGTTTACAATTTGTGGCATTGGTCTTTCCATCAATAAACATACATCATTCTTATCAATTGTACTCAAACAATTAAACTACATAAATTAAAAATGTCCATAAAAAATTCTAATCTATCTTTTCATGTAATTTCAATTTTATTTTTGAGATATTTATTAAAGCATTTAATATAACAATAGTTATGAACTATCATTATTTTAAATAATTAAAAATAAAATAAAGAATAGCTCAAAATTGTAACATTTAAAAAAATTAAAACATAAACAAAATTTGAGTGTGTAGTTTAAATTTTTTTTTTTCACGATGAAAACATTTATTTCCTTTCTCTTCCTCATCACTATTATACTAATTGAATTAAAAAATACTCTTACACTAATTTTCTTGTCATCCTCTCTCTAGGCTTATTCTAACCCTAGTCTTGTCCAAACCCTGTCATTGTTTTTTTTTTCTTATTCCAACCCCAGTCTTGTCCAAACCCCTCATTTTTTTCTTCGTATCATCTATTTATATATTTAAGTTGTGAGGTGTTGTACAATATCACATCAAACAAATTGTTATATTTTCACACATTCTAAACATTATAATACGAAGAAATACAATTTAAAGAATATTCTAAAAATGTGTTTAGGATGAGCGATATGGTTAGGGTTCAATTTAGGATTATGTTTAAGATTAGCAATAGCATTAGGGTTGGAGTTAGCATGTATAAAATGGGTTAGGCTTAGAAATAGGGTGAGGGTAAGGATAAAGATTAGGGTTGGAGTTAAAATTAGGGATAGGGATAGGGATAGGGTTAGGGTTAGGGTTAGGATTAGGATTAGGATTAGGGTTGAAGTTGTGAATAAGTTTAGGGTTACAATTAGGGATGAGAATAGGGTTAGGGTTAGAGATAAAATTAGGATTAGGGTTATATACCTTATAATTTTTTTTTTAAACTATAAAATCTTAGTTATAAAAGTTTATTTATTTATTTATTTATATTATATAAATATTATTTACTATAACATATCATATTTTATTTTATATATAAGATATATGCTATTTATTTAATATAATTCAATAATAAATAATATATATTTATATAATAGGAGAATTTAAATTGAATGAATATCTAAACTATAATATATAATAAATATAATAATAATAACAACATTTTAAAAATTTAATTTACATTGCATAAAATATTAAAAATAATTTATATTATATCTTAGTTTTAACATTGAGCTAAAAACTAAAACTAAAACTAAAAAATAAATAAAATAAGTGAAAATAGTTCTTTAAAGAAATATAAAATAACAAAAATAAAATAACTTTTAAATAAATAAAAATATTCTTTAAATAAAATAAAATAATCTAAAAGATTAAAATTTATGTATTATATATAATAAATAAAATAATTAAAATATTTTTACATTTTATATTAATTTTTCTTTATTTCTTAAATACAAAATAAAATCTAAAATATTATTAAAAAACAATTATTAAAAAAAAAATATATATAAAAAATTAACATTAGCTAAATCTTTAATTATTAATCTATCAAGTTAAATATATAAAAATTAATGTTAAAATTAAATATATAAAAATTAATGTTATAAATGAAAGTTAAAGAAAATTAAAAAAAACGTAAAGGACTGACGGACTGATCTGACGGGAGACACCGTACTGCACAACAGATGTCAGGGTACGTTAGAAAGAGGACCGACGAGGACGAGGACTGGCAGATACGGCAGCGGTGTCAGATGGATGGCAGCGGATGGGCATCCATGCCATGCGGTGCAAATTATCTCCTGCATAGACAGTGCCAAGGCAGAGAGGCATATGGCACATCCATCCCATGCATCCATGTTGTGTGCAAATTGTCACCCCTATAGACATAAGGGGTGACAATTTGCACCGCATGGCATCGATGCCCATCCGCTGCATCCATCCTGACATACCTGCTGCCGTATCTGTCAGTCCTCGTTCTACCCTGACATACCTACTGTGCCAGTGCTGTATCTGCCAGTTCCCGTCAGTCCTGTTCCATACGCCCTAGACTTCCGTGCAGTCCATTCGCCCAGACTTCCCTGCAGTCTCGTTTTTTTTATTTCGCCGCATCTTTGTTAACTTCTTGGGCATTTTAAAAAAATTCGACAGGCAGCTGCCAGTATTGGAAGAGGAAGAGGCACAAATAAATGAGGCGGCTGGTTATTGTGGACGGCTTCTCTATTCTAAGAAAATCGTATTTCTGGAGACAAATTATTTAATGCCTTCTTCATTATTGAGGCGGCTGTATGTGGCAAAAGGATCTAAAAAAATTGTTTCAAAAAAATCTTCCACTCCTGCAGAATGTAACGCATCGTGCATGTTTAGATTTTCTATAATGGAAAATCATCAAGGTGATAGCTGGTAGTTACGAGAGGAAAAGATTGGGTTGAACGTTACAGAATGCATGATGACTATTTATTGTGCCTTTTGGCCATCGCTATTTGATTTTTTGTGTATCCAAAAGCTCTGATAAGGTCTGTAAAGCTCAGAGAGATTGGAGCAGAGACTGAAGCGCGACAGTGGACTGAGTGCAATCCATTAATGCGTGGGTGGGTGTGATCATGAGTGCCAATGCAAGCGGAAATGTGAATGCAAGCAAGGTGTAGATGAAAGCGGAAGCATCTGCCATCTACAGATTGTAAATAAATTGTGTTTTTAGTTCTTCGATTCATTTGTTTTGTTTTATGCATTTTGTTTCAGTGATTTCTATTGCTGTTAAAAGGTTCACTAGAAATAAATTGTGTTTTTACTTCTTGAATTCATTTGCTTTGTTTTATGCATTCAAATTGAATGATTTTTGTTGAGGGAGTCACAGACACGAAAAAAAAAAGATAAGAAAATGTATGGGGTAGGAGGACATTCCATTTGCTGATTCGGATGGGATCCGTAGCTTGATCACATGCAGGGAGGATATTATGCGCGTTACATGAAGGTTTTAGCGCATGCAACCGTTACGTGAATGTTTCTTGCTTAGAAGATTTTCTGTGTTTAAATTCGTTTCTTGCTTAGCAATTCCGGACGATAAGACTTTGAGTATTTTGACACAGGTGAATATCTTCTCTCTGTTTACAAATTTCTTCATTTTTGACTTTGATTTTCAGTTTTCGCTGATTAAATATTTCCGCGCTAAGTATTGTAAGTAAATTTCTGTAATTTTTCCAACTTCTAGCTATCCAAACAACATGCGCGTATTTTTGGCTCTTTAGAACTGCTGTTACAGAGTTTACAAGAGAGGCAAGATTCATGCACCGATTCATAACCGAGTTTGCCAGAAAATATTATTAAGAATAAGAAATTTGAAATCTGCTTATTTGAAATTTTCTTATAGGCATATGGCACATCCATCCCATGCATCCATGTTGGGTGCAAATTGTCACCCCTATAGACATTGCCGAAAGCCAGCGCCTCTTCCTTGTGCACTCACGGGTCCCACACAGATCCGTGTAATCAGTCTCCCTTTTGGAAAACGGAAATTGGCCTCTTTCTGTCTTTCAATTAATTAGCCAGTCAAAGCAGGGACTCCGTTGGTCAACCCGTGCTGAGCCGCTTCCTTCATAAGAGCTGTGAATTGTGATGCCGCCCTCAAAGTCTTTCCACTGTGCTGCTGCAGATATGACGTCGGCCAACAGGGTGCCAACCAGCACAAAGCGAGAGAACAACATAAAACGGAAGAGGAGGAGAAGAGCCGTAGCGGCAAGAATTTTTTCAGGGCTTAGGCTCTACGGAAATTACAGGCTTCCAAAGAACTGTGATAATAACGAAGTCCTCAAGGCCCTCTGCAACGAGGCCGGTTGGATCGTGGAACCGGACGGCACCACCTACCGCCCAGTAAATTTTACTCTCAGACCTCATGTTTTTTTTTCTTCATTCCTCTACTTTGAGTTTGTTTTTCTCATGGGATTCTTTTCTTCCAGGGTGCGAGAATCTCCGAATCGGCTGGCCTAGGGCCTGCTGCAGAAAATAGTTCTCTAATTCCATGGCTGAAAGCTCTAGGAAGTAGTGGTAATGCGTTGCCGCTCCTGCAGATTATGACCGGCGGGCATTGCAATGCACCGGTCGTTCCGTCGCTGTGCTCTTCCACGGGAATGGAATATATTGGCAGTTGTAATCTGAGCTCGTCCTCGGTTTCTTGTTTGCCTTGTGAAGCGGGGTTCTCAGTAACTTCTTTGAATCCCATGGATAAACCAGCTGGGCCGACGGCCGTGAAATTTGCCGGTGCTGGGTGCCCTAATCCGGTTGGTGCTGTAGAGGGTGACAAAATGCATGATCATCATCAGCCTTCTCGAGAGGTTGAGCTGAAGTTAACGCTAGGGCCGTCTCAACATTTTCGTACCTGAATTTTGTTCTGGATGGCATTGTACAGTTTACTTTCTGATATCAAAATAAAATAGTAATTCGTTTTGTAAGAATCGAGAAAATTTAGGTAAGTAATTTGTGGATCATAGAGTTTGATTTGAAATGCTGATTTAAAAAATTTAATACAATTTCAATTCAAAAATCTTTGTCATCATTTCATTTTTGACTGCAAATGTTGCAGCATGATTGATTTGGATACGCCATTGTTTTTGCTCCTAATTCACACTATTATAAGTCTTTACAACAGAGGACTTTCGGTGGAAAATTCCAAATATTATCCTGGACGAAATCATGTAGAACTTTAATTCTAATTTTAGCAGATAAAAATTTAGGGTTGTTTTGGTCCAGGGTTACGGAAAGCGGGGAACCGCGGATAGAAAGTGTCGTGGTTCGGAAAGAAATTCTGACTGTCCGTTGCTTTTTTATTTAATTATCAGAGGAGATGCGTAATCAAGCATTTAAGGACAAAGGCCATTAATCTTGGAAAGATAATTATAATCCCCTACTTTCTCGGCATTTAAGATAGAAAGTATGGTTTTGGGAAATAAATTTAAGATAAAAAATTTAGAAACTAAATTAAAATAAAATAAAATAAAAATCAGAAATTGAGATTTTTAAATATTTATAATAGAAACATATTGTTACAATCAAAATATTTTTTAGAAAGAAAATATAAAAATAAGAAGAAAAAAATTGATTTTTTAAGGATTTTTATAGAGAAAATATAAAATTAAAAAATAAATTGAGTTTTTTTAACAATTTTTATAGAGAAAATATTAAAAAATAAAAATAAATTGAGTTTTAAAGAAATTTTTTATAGAGAAAATATAAAAACCAAAAAATAACCGTCATTTGCTGATTTTTACAAAGAAATTATTAAAAAAAATTGAGTTTTTAAAAGGATTTTTATTTTTTTTGAGTTTTATATTTATAAAGATGAGCAATCACACCTTGGTGTGCAATGGGTATGCCGAAGAGGTGTGAAATATCAATTAGGGAAACTTTAAACCTATTTTTTGCATAAATTTGTGTATTACATGAGTTCAATTGGTTGGCCATTCATAAAATGATATTGTTGTGCAACAAAGGTCTCTAAAAATGAGTGAAAGAAAATCTTTCAATCAAGTAGAAATGGTGCTTGGTAACATTAAGCTAAGAAGTGTAGATTTGTTACCATATTCAAGTTTGATGGCTCACTATACCCCTTGAATATATTGTAAATTCACTAATATATTGTGTTACACAAACATTTAATTTTATAGAATCTAGAGTCAAGAAGTGGTTTGCAATGATCTTTCAAACGAAGGATCACATTCCCAACTATTTTATGTAGTTTAAAAGATGCCCTAATGTCTTTCTTTAAAATATTTGAAAGCTATGGACTCCTTCCCTCTTAAGTTGAAATGGTGCAAGTTTTAACATTGATAACACTAATCTAAGTTGCTATATAGTCTTGATTGGTTGGAGAAGTTTCGATCCCATTTACTTAGCATTATGGATAGTAGCAAGCTCACTAAGGAATTTCAACATAACAATAACAAAATCTTTCCTTTATTTTCTTCCTAGAAGATTCTATGGATCCATTTCTTAGGAGTTGAATAGGAACAACTATGCATTTGTACCTTTAGTTTTATGCATCATCTCATTACCATCTTGCCTAGAATTGCCTAAAAATTTATAACTCTAAATACCTTTCGTGTTTGTTATAAAGAGCATATCGACCAAGAAATGTCATGCCTAACTCCAATTTTTTAAATTGAATAGGTATTGGAATAAACACATCACTAGAGTATTTAGATGGGCCAAACTTATGTCGCAAGAAGCAATTTGTTGGAAAAATGGTAATCTTCATTTTAGATACATTTTTAGACTTTCCTATTTACTAATAAGCTATTAGTTTTGTCTAGTACCCAATTGGGGTAGAGGACTAAAAACTTGAGCACCTTAACTCTATGCCTCTCAAGATCATATGTGGTGTTTTGAATCACTCTTCAAATTTTATAACAACTTATTTAGTAAGTTCTCTACTAAAATCTAATGTTTTTGGGTTACATTATCAATATGATTCCACATCAACATGCCTTTTTTGGAGGTGTCTAAAAAGACAAAAAATCTTAGATCAATAGTTGTACATCAAGTCACGACTATCTTAAGGCATCTTATGTTGGTGTGTTGATGAAATATCACATTATTTGTTACTTTTTTGAACTAAAAAGCACATTTCATTCAATTATAAGTAGTAATGACTAACACTAGCAACCTTTAAGCCACAACCAATAGTGTTATACTATTAAAAAAATTAGCTATTAAATCTATAAACACTATCACAACTATTGCAACACACATAAAACATTGAATCATTTCCCTATTTACACATGGTTTTCAATGTTGATGGTCCATAGATGAATAGTTTTTATTAATCTCCATAACTTTCTTTAATTTTTCCCTTCTAATATTTTTTATTTTCCTATGATTTGGGTGTGTTTTACGTATATATGATGTTTGGTAGCATTAAGAAGTGTTTAACAAGTGTAGACTTCTTACCATGTTCAAGTTTGATACTTCACTACATGTGTCCTTTGATTATATTATAAATAAAATGATCAAATTCACAAATATATGATGTTTCACAAGAACGCTTAATTTTATAGACTATAGATGTAAGGAGTGATTCCCAATATGATCTTTTAAGGGAAGAAACATATTCCCAACTATTTTATGTAGTTCAAAATATACCCCATTGTCCTTTAAAAGATTTGGACTTCTTCCTCCTTAAGTTGATTGTGTTAAAACATTAATGGTACTAATCTAAGTTAAACACACAGTCTTCACTAGTTTTAGGAGTTTTGATCCCATTTAATTGAAAAAAAGAATTATTTTCCTTTATTATCTACAAGAACAACCACACATTGGGACTTTTACTTTTATGCATCATCTCATCACCATCTTTCCTAGAACTATCTTAAAAACTACAACTCTAAAGACGTTTCATGTTTTTAGTAAACAACATATCAACCAAGAAATATCATCCCTAACTAAAGTTTTTAAATTGAATATATATTGGATAAGCACATCTCTAGAGCATTAGATGGGCTAGATTTCATCTAGATGGACCAAACTATGCCACAAGAAGTGATTTGATGAATTTGATAGAAAAATTTTAGTTATTAATCTTCAATCTAGATGCATTTTTGGATAGAATTTCCTATTTTCTAATGAGCTATTGGTTTTTTATAGAATCCAATTAAAGGTAGAGGACTCAAGAATTGATCACCTTAAATTTGTCCCTCTCAAGATCATATGTTACAGTGTTTTTGAATCACCCTTAAATTTTTATCACAACTTATTTGGTAAGTTCTCTATTTAAATCTAAAGTTTTAGGGCCACATCATCAACTATGATGCCACATCAAAA
>VDFB02106639.1:0-11359 GCA_007258455.2 Sequoia sempervirens | reverse complement strand
TTAGAAAATTGGATCGTAAGGAGTTAATAGATTGGATCATAAATCTAGAGGAACATTTTGAGTATGAAAACATTATAAAATTAGATAGGGAAAAATTTACAAAGATGAAACTAAAAGGCCATATAGCAATATGGTGGAAGGAAGTTCAATTGGAAAGAAATAGAACATGGAAGCCTTGCATTGCAAAGTGGGGCCAAATGATATAAAGCTTAGGTCCAAATTTATTCTAGCCAACTACCAATTGGAGATGTTGAAGGAGTTGCACAATTACATTAGGGTGAGATGACTGTGAAAGAGTACACTAAGGAGCATTACATGTTGACAATCAGGTCAAAACATCGTAGGGGGTTCAGAAGGTGGCCAAATACATTAACAAATTGAGGGAATCCATCCAAGAGTTGTGTATGTGGAATATCCAAACAATTGAGGAGGCCTACCAGTTGGCTCTCACTATAGAGAATAAACTAAATCAATAGAAAGAGGATAGGCATAATTGCCAAAGAAGAGAGGAAAACCAAAGCAATCGAATGGGTGCAACCACGATAAAGAAAGCCCAAGAGGTAAAGGAATTGGTAACCAATACCACCATGGAAGAGAAGATAGAGCTCCTACCACAAAGAGAAAGGAGATGATGTGGCCTATCGTAACAATAATGGAGATGAATGTAGTAGTTATCGCAAGGGAAAAGATGGCGGTAGAAGTTACCGCAAAGATAAAAGAGTAGAAGACACCTTTGACAAAGAATCTCAAGAGGAGTGTGAAGGATAACCTCAACAAATAAAAGAGAATAAGAGAGAAAAAGGCGAAAATTCTTCAAAGGAACTTATTTTAGGTGTAGCAAGGATGGGCATAGAGCATTTGAGTGCCAAGAATAATGGGAAAAAGGCGACACAAGAGATATGTTTAGTGATGAGAGGTCACCCACTTTGGAAAGGGACCTCGAGGATGCAGATTTTTTGGTTTCACGAAGGGCTGTAACGTGTGACAAGAGTGGTGAAACAATAGAGGAAGAGCTTGTTCAAAGTCTGATGCAAGGCAAGTGGTAAATGTTGTGATGTGGTGGTGGTTAGTTGTGACACATATAATTTGGTGTCTTTGAAAATGGTTGAAAAGTTGGGATTGAGGAGGAAGAGGCATCCACACCCATATTGGCTTGGTTGATTACAACAAATATATTGAATTTTGGTGGAGGTACAATGCTAGGTGAGTTTTAACATTGGAGCATACCATGACGATGCGTTGTGATATTGCACTAATGGATGTGTGGCATTTGTTGTTAGGAAGGCCATTGTAGTTTGATAGAGATGTGGTGTATGGTGGAATAGCTAACGTTTATACCATATAGAAGGATGGTCAAAGTACAAGTTGATGCTTCTAAGGGCGGGCGAGGAATAGTTTTACAATAACACAAGGGTAAGCATTAGAAAGGAGTAACATATGTTGATTCCAAGGATATATGACATTGCTCGAACAAGTGGCAACACTACACATGCAAAAGAAGTAGCACAAAGGGTTGGTTGTGAGAAGGGAGGTCATCAAAAGGCAACAATCTAGAGGATAGGATAGATGAATAAGAGGATGAGGAGTTGTATTTAAGAACCTACAATAATTGGCGACCAAGTAGATGGATTTGCAATGGTCAAGAAAGAAGTTGACAAAATATGAGGGATTAGCTGATGGAAAAGAAAAGTGGGTCATGATTGAATGTAGGCAATGGGAAAGTGGTGTGGAGGATAACTGGTGGAACAAAGAAACATATGAAAGGGGTGAAAGTAGTGCTTAGGGTGGATCAATAGAAGCATGTACCTGAGGTGGAAAGAATGAGTTGAATAGAAAACATATTAGAACTCCTAAGCTAAGGCAACTTGCCTTAGAAAATAAGGGACTCATTTTTTATTTATCCTGAGTGTCTAATGCAAGGTAGGGTGGATCACTAGAAGCATACCTGAGGAGGTGGAAAGAATGAGTTGAGTAGTCAATGGATTAGAACTCCTAAACTAAGGCAACTTGCCTTAGAAAATAAGGCTCATTTTTTATTTATCATGAGTGTCTAATGCAAGGACATCTTGAGACCATCATATGTAGAGAATTTGCATTGTGTCTGAAAAGATGAGAATTTGAGGTCTAGCTCATATGTTTGACAAATAGTTGATAGTCTATGATGCAGAGAAGTTGACCCATTTCCCTATATTAAGTAATTGTGTGTTGCAATTTCAACAGTAGTTATATATGTGATTGATTGGTCTATTGATGAAGTTGGAGGTTATTTGGACAGGTATAGTTCTATAATTTAGTGAATGAGTGTTGAGAGGTTAGCAAAGATGTTCAATTAGATCTATTATGATTTATGAAAGATTTTTTTTGTTTGCACCAACAAATAGATATTTAGGAAGGATGAGTGGATCATTGGGAATGTGTATGATGGGCCATGTGAAGATTATCCACCATTTGACCATTGGAATTCATAAATTGGTTACTATAGGTTGGTGAAATATTTCATGTAGTTTTAGGCTTTGTGCCATCTTGAGACCAACGTAGATTATTTGGGGAAGTTGAAGAAAGGTATAAATAGGAGAATACAAGACAATCAAAAGTAAGCAAATAAGACTGAGGAAAATAATAGAATTACAATGAGGTAATGCTAAGAGAGTGAGAACCAAGAGTCAAGTGAGGTACAAGAAGTATGATGTGGAGTGCACTTGTGTCAAAGGGATCATGTTAAAATCTAGTAGTGTCATGTTGTAGCCCACACAACAAGACTAGAAGTGGCATTTTCAAGTTATGTATTAATGTATGAGAGGAAGGCCATTGTGGAAAATTGTAATTGTGTTGTGAAATTAATATAATAAAATATTTTTATGCTAGTTTTTTTTCCTCACTAAAAGTTTTCATAGGGTGAATATAGTGTTCTTTTGTAGTCTATTATTTGTTTTATGTGTCATTTGTGTGGGTTGCACAATTGGATAGTCCTTCCCAAGACTTGATAGAAAGGAGTAGAGAAAGATAGAGAGGGAGGGGGACAAAAAGAGATGAAGAGATGAAGGGGTAGAGATAGGTGGAGAGAGATAGAGAGACATAGAGAAAGTTAGAGAGGGAGTGATAGAGAGGGAGAGAGTAAAAGAGAGAGGGAGAAGAGAGAGATAGAGAGGGAGAGAAAGAAAGAGGGATAAAAAGGGAGAGAGAGAAAGAGAAAGAGAAAGAGAAAGAGAGAGCAAGGGGTATGTAGAGATAGAGGGAGATAGAGAGGGATAGATATATGAAGAGAAAGAGAATAAAGAGATAGATATAGAGAGGGAAAGGAAGAGATATAGAGATAAAGGAAGAGATGGAGAGAGAGAGAGAGAGAGAGAGAGAGATGGATATAGAGAGATATGAAAGAGAGGGTGAGGGAGATATAGAGAGAGCTAAAGAGGAAGTGAGAGAAAGAGGGAGAGAGAGGGATAAAGAGATAAAGATAGAGGGATAAAGGGAGAGTTAGAGGGAGATAAGAGAGGTGGAGATAGGGGAGGGAGATAAAGATAGAGAGAAAGAAATAGAGCGAGAGGGAAATATAGAAAAAGATAAAGAGGGAGAAAGAAAGATTAAGGGAGACAAGGAGGAGAGAAAGATTGAGGGAGAGGGGGAGGGGGAGATAAAGAGCTAAGGAGACATAGAGATAGAGGGAGAGATTTAAACAAAGAGAGTTGGAGGGAGAGTGAGGGATGAAGAGATAGAGGGAGATATAAAGAGATAGAGAGGGAGAGGGAAAACAAGAGATAAGGGGATAGATATATAGAGAGAGGGAGAGATGGAGTGGGGAGAGAGTGAGAAAGGATAGAGGGAGAGATAGAGAGAGAGAAACAAGGATATAAAGAGGAAGAGATAGAGATAGAGAGGGCAAGTGAGAGACATATAGAGATAGAGAGGAGAGAGAAGAGATAAAGATAGATAGAGGGAGAGAGATAGAGGAGAGAGAAGTGATAAAGATAGAGAGATTGAGAGATATGGAAACAAGGATATAGGGAGATATAGAGATAGGAGATAAAGAGAGGTAGAGAGTGAGAGAGAGGGGGGAGAGATAGAGATAGAAAGGGACAAGGGGATAGATAGAGCCAAAGAGGGGGAGATAGAGTCGGAGAGAAAGAGCTAAAGATAAAGAGAGGCAAAGATATAAAGAGAGGGGGAGATAAAGGTAGAGTGGGAGAGAGATAAAGGGAGATAGAGATAGAGAGGGGGAAATAGAGACAAGGGGAGAGAGAGAAAGAGAGGGAGAGAGGGAGATCTAAAGAGATAGGAGAAAGAGAGGTAGAGATAAAGAGATAGAGAGGGGGGTAGTAAGGGTGAAAGATAGAGGGAGAGAGATGAAGAGATAAAAAGAGATGGGTAGTGATAAAGAGGGATAGGGAGATAAAGAAAGAGGGAGAGAGATAGAAATAGAGGGAGAGATTGAGAGAGCAAGAGATTTTAATAAAGATAGAGGGAGAAAGGGAGAGAGAGGGTAAAAATACAAATTTGTGTCACACTTTTGGCCAACTTATCAACACTAGTGAATTTAAGTATTTCTACCTAAAAATCAATTTTGATCAAACATATGATCTAGTTAAATTCACTCTAGCTAAGTTAGATACATATGTCCATAAATTTCCAACTTAAATTGTTGACTAAATGCATATCTAACACCACTTAAAGGCCAATTTACCAAAAAAATAAAATTATTTGAAAAACTTGATGTTTCAACTACTACTCGTATAAATATTTTTTTTCTAAATATAAAATGCCCTTTCGTAAATCAATAAGTGTAGTTTTTAAAACTATATATTTTTAATAGTTTAATTATTATTTATATTTTATTTATTATTTTTCCTAAAAGTGGGTTATCAGCACCAAAATATTAGGTTGGTTATCACGTCAAGAAAAAATAATAAAACTTATTTTAAAAAATTGAAAAAAAAAATATGATGCACTAGATAAAAGATTTTATATCAAGATGGTATAATTTATCTTCTATTTTAAATAAATAGTTAATATGAAAGCTGACGTCAAATGGAAACAAATGTGTTTTTTATACATGCACATTTAATATTTATTTAAAAACCTTATTTATCATAATTAGAAACAATTAAATTCATGTACTAAAGTTTAAAGTTATAAATACATAAAAAAAATTGAAGGAACAAAATAAAATTTACAATATAAAGAGCGAAGTCTCATGTAACTTCATTTTTCAACATTTTATTAGCAACTAAACTAGTGTACTCAATTTATAAAAAAAACTATATTAGATAATTTTTTAATTTTTTCAAAAAAATAAAAACATAAAATATACTAAAAAATACACATTTTATTAGTTTACACCATTTCAAAATAAAAAAAAATATATGCCACTTTTTAGTGATTCAAGTTTAAAAGTTGGATGAGTGTTGGTTGCCTCTTTTCTAAAAGTGTGACAAAATTTTGCACTCTTACCTGAGAGAGGGGTATGTGGGAGAGATAAAGAGGGAGGAGAGCAAAAGATAGAAAGAGACAAAGAGAGATAGAGAGGTAAAGAGAGGAAGAGATAAAGATATAGGAATAGAGAGAAAGAGGAAGAGATAGAGAGGTAGAGGCAAAGAGAGAGAGGGAGTAATAGAGAGGCAAAGAGAGAGAGAGGGGGAGTGATAGGATAGAGATAGAGGGAGAGATGAAGGGAGATAGAGAGTGAGAGAGGTAGGGATGAATAGAAGAGAGAGAGGCAGAGAGGGAGAGGGTACAATAGAGGATAGAGAGGGAGAGAGATAGGGAGAGGGAGAGATAAAAAGGTAGGAAGAGGGAGAGATAGAGATAGAGAGGGAGAGTTAGAAAGAGATAGAGAGAAACAAAGGTAGAGATAAAAAGATAGAGAAGGGGGGGAGAGAGGGAGGATATGGAGAGAGAGGGATATATATATATATATATATATATATATATATATATAGAGAGAGAGAGAGAGAGAGATGGACCAAATCATAATTTATGAAAGCATATAAAAAGTTGTAAGTGGTACCATATCACAAGTTACCATATTTTTTGCTCATTTATCTTACTTGTAGGTGATTTGCATAATGCACTCACAGTGTTTATTCAAAATTTGGTCCCACCCTTTTAGGCTTGGATGACCAAGCATAAGGGTCAGACCTCTATGACACCTCACAAAGACATGGTTTTCATATTCAATAACAATTTTAAACTTCAATATCATTATATTTATTCATTTTAGAATAAAAATTAATAAAACCACCACTAAAATGACAAACTACCTCTTGGCCTTCTAGCTATATAATTTTTTTAATATTTTAATTAAGTTTAAGTATTTATTTTATTTTGTTTGAACAATTCTAAATCATTATCATCAAATACATATGTATTGATTTTTCTTTATAGTTTTTGATGCACTTAGTCAAATTTTAAAAAATTATATAAGATTGTTCTACATTACATTCTACTCACACTCAAAAAATTCATATTTTTTAATAGATTTCATGTGCATCCACTTTGGAAAATCATAAAAATAAATAATAAAATAAATAAAAAATGCATTTGTAGTGCTCTCTCGTGGTTGTATTTCTACCAACCAGTTTTAAGAAACACCTAACACAACAAAAAAGGGGCGTACACCAAATATGTTATATTTTAATGATGAAAATACAAACATTTATATGTGCATAGCATTTCACCCTCTTAATCTTTACCATTTAAAAAAATTAGCAACTTCGAATTTAAATTCAGAGCACTACAATTTTTGTTTTTATCATATCTTTAAATTTTGATTGTACATATCTCATATTACTCATCCAAGTTCAAGTTTAGCTTATTCAAAAAAAAAGTGGCCACTTTTGGGCGACCCCCCCCCCCCTTGTCCCTCATTTCCACACTTACCCAATAGTATTTGATGAGCACATCCACACTCTTCAATCATCCATGATAGGTTACAACGAACGGCTCATTCATCCTTGAAGTATTGGCAAAAGGATCTCAAAATGCCAATGGACAATTGATTTAAAATAATCTATTAGCAATTTTTGGTGGGTCCCACATTTTTACCTATGAGCGTACAAGCCAATAATAAGGGAGTACATTGTCCTCTCAAACACTTGACACTCTCATGCATCTCTAAAGAGTTAGATTGATAACTTTTTTTGATATGTTATTAGCCTATGCATCCACATCAACTTTGTGGTGGGCCCCATTTTGAGGGAGAGGATTGTTCCTCCACAAGCTTGAATGACCATGTCTTTGTGTGGAACAATATTTGGTTGCATGCAAAGAAGGTGAAGAGGTAAGAGACACATGAAGAATTTGACCTCAATGGCATTGATCCATATTCAATTGGATTGTTGAGGATGTGGATCTCATATTTAGTGCTAATGATATAGTTGATTTTGAGAAGAAGGCAACAAATGTAACATATAATGAGGCAAAGTGTGAGGCATTAGTGGGGGCTTCATCACATTTACATAATGTTCATATGCCTAATGCTCTTATTGAGGATGAGAGGATGATAGTGTTCCTCAACAAGAAGTTGTAACACTACCATCTAGTTTGAGAACACTAACACATCCATTTATAAGCTTTAGTTATAGAAGGAATTAATAAACTATGAACATTGAAATTATAATTTGTATTTTTTATTTATATTGATACTAGAAGCCAACATGTTTAACTTGTTTTTAATCTATGATGTGTAATGAACCCTAATCTTCATCTAAATATGAAGAAAATCTATAATATGTTCTTTAAATTTGGTAATTGCATGTTTTGACGAATATTTTTTAAAATTTATGTGTTTTTCAATGTTTGCAAAATTTGTCAAGATTTTTTTTTGTCAATTTCCAAAACAGCAAAAAAATCGGGTCTACCAAATTTTTACAAGTCAAAGTTTTTGAACTATGTGTTCAATTACTAAAGAAGTATGGATGAGTTCATTGCTATCAATTTTATAACTACATGTTTTTCCCAACAACAACCTTATTCTAGCATGCAAGGTATTGCGAGAAAAAGCACATTAGAAACTTTTAAAAGGCATGTGGATCATATTAACAATCAAGACAATGTTCTTAAGTTTTGATGGCAACGTAGGAAAATACTAGAAGTATAGGAGATGGTATTTAATAATTTATCTTTTTGACTTAATTCAAAAATAAATCTCCAAGAGGCTACTTCTACATTAGTAGTGGATGTCTTGTCATCTACATTACAAACAACAATGTCAATAACAATGTGATGAGAAAAATTTAATCCCACACAAATATGCATACAAACTAAAATTTGTCAAATCAAAAAATAATAAAAACAAAACACTAAGACTATTCTATATTACCTTAAAATAATTTGGTAAACTTCTCAATTTAAAAATCAAAATAAAATCATCATAATTATTTGTACTAACACATACAATAAAAAATTAAAATTAAATTTAAAAATAAAAAATAAAAACAAAAATGATTAAAAAGTTATATGTTTTAATTATAATTATAATTCATAATAAAATTAAATTTAAAAAAAACCTTTAGAAACAAAAACAAATTTATATAAATAAAAAATTAGACAAGGTTAAAAAAATATATTAAAGCTTTTATTGGAAGTTCCAAAAAACAGAAATTAAGTACATATCTACGAAAAAACACACAAAACTGAAGAAAAATGCAAAACCCTTTTGCAACGTTTTTAACGGTCAGAAATGTGAGGGCAGACTTAGAAACGGCCGTTTTAGATGGAAACGGCGTTTCGCACGCTAAAACGGGAATTTGTGGTAACAGAGCTTGTCATTCAAGGGTTGAGCTTAAGATGCTACTGTAATTGCCTTGCAAACCAACAAACAATCGGATTACAGTGTACCACTCTCAAAAAAAGTTTATTTCGATGAAGTAGATATGCTAAGCATTGATATTCTGGATGAATACAGAGCCTTAACTTTATATCAGGATTGAGAACAGAGGATGCAATTACTTATTTTCATTCTTATTTGGCATACCCATATGTTATTATCTATACTCAGTCACAGATTCAGGTCGTTACCTCTCTCGGTGGAATGCACATACTCTAAGACCAGGCTGCCTTCTGTCCTTGCCATAGTGGATAACCAGAGATGCACCTTCTCCTGCTCACCAGATCTCACATCTATCAAAAATTTAGCTGCCCCACACAGTGAAAAAACATGAAAACCTCCATCAGTGACAATTATGAAGGAAAGGAAAAGTTTTTGAGAGTACAATAGTTGTTTAATCTTTCTATTTCAAAAAAAAACAGAAGTATATCCATGATAGGTTAATACGTGAGGGAAAATATGCGTTTTAGGTCTCTCTATTAATATGTCCAAATTTATGCAATTGCTTATTGTACACAGAATTTTGGAGAATGATTTGTTGAAAATTTACTAACTGGCGACTCTAGCGCTGGAAATTTTGTGACACGGAGCTAAATGGCAAATGAAAAATTAAAAAACAACAATACATTGCCTGAACAACATAGGTAAATGAAAAAACTCGTACAAATAAATAAACTAATTTGTCTTAAGGATTCACCTCCTGGAAGACAGTCCCCAAAACATTGAGCGATTTTTCTCTTAAACCCTGCATCCGTGTTCCTACCATGGATGTTGTTTCTGAATGGTAGCCCTCTCAAAAGATTCTGCTGTACAGAATTACCCTGGTTGCTTTGGCCTTGGACCCCAGTGATCCCAAGAAACTTACCAATACCTGGAAACACCATTTGTCCAGATTACAGGACATCGACAAAATCTCCAAACTAATGGGTATTGCGCCCCTGCTCTAGAAAGGCCTCCGAGCGGAAGCGTTCATTGTCTGAAAGAATAAGGCTTCTGATTTGAATGGGTATTCCTCGGGCCCCCAATTGCCGCCAATTGAATGGTCGCCCTTTTCCTGATCTAAAAAGCCCCCTCATTTAAATGTGTATCAATTTTCTGATCCAACCAGACCTACCATCAAAATGGGCATTCCTCTTTCATGCGAGTAATGTAGAACAGGGAGTGATTGACCATGTCAATTGGAACCAAAGAGATAGCTCAAATAATCGGAATTTCTGCTCACAGGTCTATATACGAAATGAAAGGCAGAGAGCAAGGCTGACAGGGCTGATTGAAGACTTATAGGCTATTTTTACGAGGTTAAAAATTATTCTATTCGTTATCAAGAGACAGAATGTTTGTGATAAAAAACTGTGCCTAAATGTTTTTTAAATCGTCAATTTTTTTTGGAAACCGAATAGTAGCACGTTTCCAGATCGAAAATAGCACAGCACTCAATCAGGGCATCGGCAAATAAAAAACGTTAATAAAAATGAACACCCTATATAAATCAAAAGCAAAAAACGTAAAAGCAATGAATTGAAAGGTACTTCCGACCTAGCTAGACTTTAGGTACTTGATAAAGAGATCTAGCCGGCTTTAAGTGTCTCTGTTATAAAACGCTGCCAAAAACCCAACCTCTTATTTATGGCCAACAACCTGTCAGAGAGGGTTGAATGTAAGCTGAATTGGACTTGCTTCGCCACGTCACGTTCTTATGGTGGATGCCATTGCCAAATGATCCAAATCATTTTAGTCGGATTATGATGGCAGGAATCAGAAGTCGTTTTTTGTCATGGCTAGATGGTGAGCAGTTTTTAACACATTAATCATCTGGCTGGAGAAATGTTAGTTTCTCAAATAATTTAATTAGGGCTTCTATCAAGGGCCTCTGTACTTTTCACATTGACACTTGATATTTTCCTTCCAAGATTGATTGTAATGGATAGAAATCATGCGCTTTATAATCCTGTGTGAATAACCTCCCAATGATACCGGGTGTTCACTAGAAGGAGCTCAGATAACCGCACGTGTAAGGTGCAGATTCATTTTGAAGGATAAGAATTAAATTTGATGGCCGTATGGTCGTATTTAGTCATTTTAGTTGTAAAATGCAATTAAAATTTTCAGAAGACTGTATCAGTTGAAAGGCAAAATTTTAGTTAAACTATCAAAATTTCTATGTAATTATTTCTATATATGTTTTTGTCAATTTACATATATTTTTCTTAAAATAGATAACCTTTAATATTTGAAAGGCAACTTCAAATAAATGATTGTCACAAAAAATTGCTTGACAGGTAGGGTCGACCGTCAAATTTAAGCCCTGGTCAAAATAGAATAGAATAGACGAATTTTAATGACAATGAGATCACATATAGTCTACAAAGACGTTATCGTTTTAGCTTTTTCGCTTCGCAGCTAACTGTATGTTTAAAAGCTTGATGGTGAGCTGCCCTATTTTTTCAACCGTTTTTTTTCAAATAGGTCCTCTATTGAAAAGACTACTAACCACATATTTCATACGAATTCCACAATAATTTTGTACTATAAAATAAA
>VDFB02106638.1:0-17112 GCA_007258455.2 Sequoia sempervirens | reverse complement strand
ACCTATCGTGGCGGATGAACCATTTGCGTAATGGGGCCTGGACTTCATCAGAATGATCAATCCGATTTCTAGCGCCGGACTTAAGTGGATTCTAATGGCTACAAACTACTTCACGAGGTGGGTGGAAGCTATTCACCTTAAGGGGGCAATAGAAACAAAGATTGTAGACTTCCTTGAAGCACTGGTGACAAGGTTCGGCCCTTCGAAGACAATCATTTCGGACAACGCCAAAGTATTTCTAGGGATAAAAGTATGTCACTTTGCATTAAAAAATGGCATATTCTTTAAAGCCTCATCAAACTATTATCCACAGGGAAATGGCCTAGCCCAGTCAACAAACAAAAGCTTAGTCTGACTCCTTAAAAAGGTTGGCTCAGAGCACCAAAAGGAATGGCATAAAAATCTCTAACAAGTGCTCTGGGAAAACCGTATAACTCCTAAGCAAGTCCTTAAGACTTCTCCTTATGAGCTGGTATATGGGAAGGAGGCGCTATTACCTATCTCTATGGAGATCGCAGCAATACAGTTATTGAAATCCCTTGAGATAGAACAAAATGGAGCCATGGAGGTTCGGCGTGCCGAACTATTGGAAGTACAAGAAAAAAGGGAGAATTCCCTAATAGCAATGACAAGCCATCAATAGGTGGTCAAATGATGGTTTGACAAGAAGGCTTCTGACCAAGGTCTGAAAAGTGGAGACTTAGTGCTAAAATATGACAGCAGGGCTGCAAAGCTAGGTCAGCACGGTAAATTTGATACCCTATGGGAGGGACCCTTCAAAATTATTCGGTGCAAGCAACACAACGCTTTTAAGCTGGAAAATATGGAACAAGAGCCGCTAGGAATCCCAGTCAATGGGATTCATCTTAAGTTGTTCCATTAGGCATTAAACTCTACCTTGTACAAATGTAAATAGCACTTTTTTTTTCTTTTCATGTGTTTGGCCTGTTCTTTTTCTAAAATCGGTTGTCTTTCTATGCATTTGCTCATTATCGTTGGCGGGTAAAACACCAGAGTTGCTTTGCACAAAATACACTCATGCATAGAGAAATAGCATACAAAACTTGCGAACCCAAAAAAATTTAAACACAAAAGAAAAAAAGAGCATGGATTTTCCTTAAAATGAGAAGTATATATTTATATATATATATGTTTTTTAGTTACAAAATGGCTGGGATGCCGATTTCCAAAATGTACAAGTATCAAGGTGTTATATACGATAGCCTTTTATCAGGCTTATCTAAAGCAGGAAAGTTACATTTTAAGTAAGCATGCAAAGGGGTTATCTATCCAAAGGCATGACTGGCAGCAATCGACGCATTCACTGCAGCGTCCACTTCTTCCTCGTCCACAGGCTCCTCAGGGGCACTGGCAGCATCATTTGACGCAACCGTCATTGGCGGTGGAAACACCAGGTTCCTAAAGTCAGTGTACCAGTCTACTTCGTAGAAAGGTATCACGTTGTAGCTCTGAAACATGAAGTGTAGGGCCTGAGTAACTCTCTGTTGGTGCTGATTACGGGTCTGCAGGTGGAATCCGCTGAGGAATGGCAGCCAAACAATGATAGCTTCTTCCTCAATAAAGTGACGCAGGTCGCTGGCTGTTGGCAGGCCTATTCCATATGCAGCATGTGCAACAACCTCACCAAGCCCATTCAGGTATTTCTTTGGGAAGATTTTTTTAACCAGCTTCAGAATAAGTGGTCGAGGAACGCAAATGTCCAACATAGACACTACAAAGTGGGAGCATATGTTTGTATTCACCCTATACTTATCCTCATATTCTATGCAATCCTTGCCTAGGACCCACTTAATGGCTACCAGAACCAGCGAATGCTTGTTCTTCATCATCCTTTTCAGCCTCCTAGTAGAAATCTCACCTAAGAACGTCGTCTGTGACTTAAACGAGGTTAGGCGAATTGGGGTATACATTGTTCTGGCACTGTCCCTAGTCTTCTAAGATAATGCCGAATTTTCTCACCACCTAACCTATGAAAGGACTTTCCTAGCACTCTGCTACTGACCTATCACCTCTTAAATGCTAAGTATGTTTTGCTCACTATCGACTGGCCTATTTATAGAAAAATTGACAAGACACACGCCAATCCGCCTCTAAAAAATGTGATATTATGCTAGCTGCTATCTCGAAAGCCGAGTCTGCGTTTGTTCACATTTTCAGGCCAGTACATCCATGATAGCATGACTGAAGGCATGCTTAATTAAATGAAGCTGATTAATTAGTCTTAAAAAGGTGGCACTTGTTGGTGAAGAGACATAGGGCCGTAGGATATTGTGTCATCTCTCAAGCACATCCCAGAGCCCAAGGCGATACTCATATCTTTTTAGGCGGTGATCGTTTACTTGGCGTAATCATTCTGGCCATGATATTAATTGTCAGTGCATGCTAATGCAAGGTTTGAAAGCTAGTTACAAGCTCCATTTCCAAGAAGATCAAGGCGTATCGCACGATCATGTAAATGTAATAATGAAATCTAGCCGCCTTGGAATAACAATCAGCTCATCTTGCATGAGTTGCAAGATTAACAGTACATACCGAATTAAATGCAAAAGGCTTGCTCTCACCTACCACCTTGGGAAAGGTTGCTATTATTGTATGAAAAGGCTTAATATTTCAAAGATTTTTTCAAACGCAAGGAAAGTGCAGAGTTGCTTTTTGTCTGTCTATCTAGAGCAAGCAAATTTGCAGGTCAGGAGCTTACAAATTCTTCAGAGAAAGGAAAATGTCAGAATCTTCAGCTCAACCGATACAGGAGAGGATTAGCCAAGAACTGTTCATGGCTATTCGTTCCTCGGTTGAGGTATATGTCTACGAGGATGTAGCGTACGCTATGCCTGGTATACTCATTAAGACGTGAAGAGCCCACACGAAGGAGGTGGATAGACCCAAGGAATGGAGTAACCAGAAAAATGTTAAAGAAAAATGGGATAATATCTATGACCCAAAGCTCGCGAAAAACCCTAAGTCCCTCAGGGAGGCAGCTTGTGCAAGGTTATCGGCAACAAAGGCAGATCAATCCACGGCAAGTAGAGTCTAGTATAGTGGTCTCCCACAATACATGGTCCTATTGGTGCACTATTGCCAAGAGGTGGTTGATATAGCTATTCAGCGCTATAACTCAGATACCCACTACATTGAAGGTCGCAACTTAAGGGTGCATATCAGCCCAAAATCCATCTGACACATGTTATGTATCCCAGATCCAAGTAGAAGGAAGGAGACTATCGAGCCTTTTCGCCCAAGCAAGGGGGAGAAAATATGGAAGAAGATGAAAACTGACTCAGAGTTCTTGTTAGAGGAGACTGGTAAGAAAGGTATCGCGTTCGCTAAAGCACCAAGTATCCCATTATCGCGTGGGTCATTCCGTGATGATCTCCAAGATGCCATGTCTATGCTAGCATTTGTTTGAGGCCGAGACTCTGATGAAAAGATAGAGGCTTTTCAGCTGGGATCTGCAATATAGTTTCGCAAGCAGCATGAACTCTTCTGGTATGATTTTGTTGAGTTCATGGCTGAAGAAATGAGACAGCAAATTAAAAATTATTAAGTGGAAAAAAAAGTTTAGATTTCTTTCCTACCTGGTCCACATGTTCCTACATCAGAATCCGGATTTCTTCGCCCGATTTTTTCCGCTATCAATTTTTGATGAGCAGAATAAAAGAAAGTCAGTGTCTACATGGACACCTTTCCTTTCCGCAACATATGACTATTATGCGTTCGCAGACTATTTCATAGCCCCGGTTTTGAATGATTTAATCGGAGAAGGTGATATCATCCAGCTCACCCAGGAGCAGACCAGATTTATGCAAGGCTACACCCCTGCTTGTGACTGGTTCTTAGACAGGGATTTCACAATCCTTCGAATGCGAGGTTTTATTGGCAAACATTTCCTGCTCCTAGCTTGTGTCACGGATAGAGTGCTCGCGCTGAAATTTTTTTGGCAGGTGTGTGTCATTGATTTCACTTTCTGTAGCAGCGGAAGGGTCAAGAAGAAGGGATTCTTCACTTGTCCGAAGAGTTTCAAGTCGGTAACTTTGGTTAAAAAATAATTGCACAAGTTGTTAGAAGAGAAGCTGGCACATTTAGGGTTGGTGCTGGTAAATGATAAGTGGGAGTACAACCCTTTCAACGACTTACTAGAGCTACATATGAAAGTTACCCATATTTTTTGACCATACTGAGAGAAGCGGCTTAATCCGCAGACGAATAAATATGAGGATTTTGTTGAATTAGCGCAAATCCCTACACCAGACACTAGAGGCCCATAGCACAAATTCTACTTTCCAGTGGTTGTGGTCAAGGATAATCTTCTGATGGAGCGCAACATGTACAACAAGTTGAAAATGTGTGAGAAATGAAGTGATGAAAAAATAAGAGCCTTCTGAAAATATCGCCAGGAAATAGCACAGTTGGATGCTCCTTATAATCAATTGAAGGATGACTAGGAATTTGATAGATGGTGGAAGGAAGGCCACCCCAGCCCGAGCTCTAGTGTTGATAAAAGTGAAAAGGGAGAGGGATCCGAGGAGCAAGAAGAAGAAGCAGTGGTATCATCCTCCTCAACACAAAAGGGAGAAGCTTCTAAGCAAACTGCCTATGTGGCCACAAACTTACCCTTTAATATATCAAGAGGTTCGTATACACGCACTTGGGCTGCTAAACCAGCCAGGCTAATGCCTCAGCAGAAGGATCCGATTTTCAAAGTTAGTGAGTGTCCACCTACGAAAAGGCAGTGCACGGAAAGTATTATCGGAGGTGTTTTGCAAGAACCCGCCGCAGGAGAAGTGCCCACTGCTAGTCAAATACCAAAGTTTTTGGGGGAGTCATGAGCAATCCTGGAGCCACCGCCGACCAGTCAACAGGTATATTTCGCTCCTTCTTCTCTTGCATCTCATTCCTTCGCATCCGCCCCTGCTTCACTAGCAACTCCTGCCATAGGTCCAAGCCCTCCACCTTTTGCTTCTGGTCCAGCTCATTCGGTCAGATTTTCCCAGTTTTCATAGGCCAACTATTTATAATTACTCTTTCGAGTATGCTCACACCTACTGCTACCGCTCAGACTTTCCTCACCTCGCTTTCAAAAAATGTTCCCCCTGTCGTCCCTCATTCTTTTTTTGCTATGCTTACTGATCCTCTTCCATTGCAACAAGCTGATACCTAGCCAACAACTACCCTTTCCTGACCAATCAACCTTACGATTGAATCCCCGATTCAGTCGCTACAAATGCCTAGCCCTGCTGATAGTTCTCAGGCCAAGCTATGGAACGTGCCACACTTTTCTCCACAAACAGTTACTCTCCAGAAGAAGCAAATGCATGCGCCTATAAAAATTACCTATCCCTATGCCCTACCTTCTGGTGTTCCCTTTGTAGGTGGGTTGGTTTCATCACCAGCCGAATTCATAGCACAGATAGATTGTGGAAAAGAGGCATGCACAAATAGAATGAGGCAACGCAAAGCAAAGGATGACAATGCTCCCGCCGAGCCTAGAGTACAAGCTTCATATGACGATGCCCCATAGGAATTAAAATTCATGACCATGTACCCAAGGATAAGCAAGCCTCGGGGAGAAATGCAACCCAAAGACTATGAGATCTATACTGTCGGACTTGACATGAAGGTAGCCCGGCCACAAGATAAGGTCGAGATCATGGAGGAGACACAACAGGTGGTCATTTTTGACTTCCTCAAAACTGGTCGCCAGTTAAAGAAGGATGTGCAGCTTAGGGCAGCTAAGGAAAGGGTGAGTTTTCTAGAGACAAAGGAGAAATCCTTAGAGGTAGATATCGCCCGAATGACTGAAAGGGCGCTGACAGTAGAGAATGAGAGGAACAGACTTCAGGGTGAAATTGCGAAAACTCGGATTGCTGACCCAGGCTTAGTAAAAGAATTGCAAAGCTAGAACCAGGTGGCCCGACAGAGCCTACAGTCAAAAGAGGAAGAACTTGAACGCGTCCGCCTTGAGTATAGTCAGGGGATGACACATAAGGGTGAGGAGTTAGAGCACCTACAAGAGCAGTGTGAGTAAAGAGTACAAGAGAAAGAGGCCGAATTTAAAGACCTGAAGGCTAAGCTAGAAGATGAACTCTGAGAGACAAAGGCTTCCCTGGAAGAGCAATCTGTGAACCACTCCTGAGCTGAATAGTATTGAAATAAAGAAATGAGTAGCTATGCAGAGCAGTTGGCGTCCAAGAAAAATAATAAGGCAGAGTTAGCCGAGGCCTTTATTTCAAGAGACGCGGAGATTTCTTTGCTTAAAGCCTCTCTATTGCCTTCCCCTGCCCAACCTGATGTCATTCCACTGGTTAAGCAATTGTACATTTTTCACTGGGAGAAAGTCAAGACCTTTTGCCTAACACTGCAATCTACCTTCCAATTTATTGACAAGGCATCAAGGCTCAATCAAGAGGCCCACGACACAATAGAGCAGTTCCCACGTTTCATTCTGGAGAAGGTTCCTGAGGCAAGGGACTTGCTCAACAAGCTATACTTAGATGAAATCCTGGCCGGGGTGGGTATCGAAGATCGAGACACTGCTGCTCAAACAACAAATAAATTCATTCATTGTCACTCCGCTTTTCAGCGCACTAAGGCAGCGGCGGCTTTTATTGGTAAGGCACTAGATGGCATTCGAGGAAGTTTCTCTGAATTGGGAAAAATAGGGCTGTTGTCCCCGTTCCTCGAGGACGGCTCTATTGCCACAACTACATAGATTGTTGAGGTTATTGAGTAGAAGGAGAATGACCCAGAGGCATTCAGGGAGTTCAGTAGCTCCCCAACGGTAGCCGATATTGAGGCGATCATTCATCCACTCTCGTAACTACTTTTCCATATCCAAGTAGGCGCCGACTTACCTGAGGTACTGCCCCACAAGGAAGTTATTGATCTCAGCGGGGCACAAAAAAATTTGTGCAACATGGCAAAGCCGTCCGAAAGTGAATGGTCGCCCTTGCAGACTACTTTTTCTAGACTCTGACTCTATTGCCCTATGGATAATGCTCTAGTCTGTTGAACTAGAGAGATTTTTGGGTTCTCCGTTCCCTATCTGAAACACCGTTGATAGTCACCAAAAGCTGTTAAAATAAATATTCAAACAACTCCCTTTAGGTTTCTTTTGTAATTGTGTGTTTTCCGGCTTGTGCATCACCGAGTTTATTCGGCTTTCCATCAAGTTTGATCTACCACTTTGCGCATTTTCTCTTCGTAGCTTCGGGTAATGGCTTCTCTTTCGGGTCCTGAGAGGCTACACTGGGCATCCACATGTCTCACTTGCGGAGGTTTTTTTCTTTTTGCCTTGAAGTCTCTTCGGGTTACGAAAGCCTTCTGCGGAGGCTATCATTTCTAAAGATTGTCAGAGGGACCTACATCTTGCTACGTGGCGGCATATCGCAAACTTTTCATGCGGGAATGAAATAAACAAATACGGGTTGCGTAATTCTTGTGCAGGGTTTTCTTTTTACTTTCTAATAGGTGTTGGCGGGCCCTACCTTCTGCTAGGTGGCAACCGTTTGCAGATCTTTTCAACACAGCAAGGAGGTGAGCAACCGTAGACTGCGAAACGCTGCCACACGTCTTTCGTATTGGGTTGATGCGGATTTCTCTCCACTACAAGAAGGACCTCAACCCCTTGAACACGTGTTGCATCTTCGCAATCTCTCAGCAGCAATGAGAGAAGTTTTCATTCGGGCAGCGACAGGCTGCCACGTGCCTTACAACTAATCCTTGAAGCAGGTGATAGGCTGGCTGAGGGAGATTGTGCCATTGGGTGCTGCTCGTCATGGTTCTTTGAAGCGGTGGATGACACTTGTCACCTCGAGCCTGGCTAGGACCACTAACATTATTATGAAGGGGGCACCTGCAACTAGATGACCAAATGTTGTGTTCTAACTCATTGCCATTGTAATGACATTGGGAATCTTCTGATTCTAGCATCATTGCAGGGGATTATGGGATCTTTTCTGTTATAGCTCTCTAAAGCGGTGAGAGTTTTTCTCTCCGGCTATATATACTCTCTCTATCGACGAAAGAAGGGGTCCAAGAAATTTTAGAAAAAGGGATACTAGTTTTAGCAAGAGATATCAGGCCTCTTTTACATGTTTATTTACAAGAAACTTTCAGACTGTGCCCTCTGTTCGGCCTTTTTATTTTTTTTATGTTTTGATTAAACTGTAAACTGTGCTTTATACTGTCTTAAGCATTTCATTTGAAAGAACTATATATTGAATACAAGCTTGCTTATCTAAATCATGTCTAAATGACTCTTCTTAGTAGTAAGGATGTATGCAATACTATTTTATGTCAATAAATGAATTATTTATGTTATAGCTTTAAGTCCTCGACATTTTGGAACATGACCACACCATTCAGGCCCCTAAATCTATGATTTATCTTGCCCATCAGCAAACTTTGGTGCATCGCTTTAGATTAGATTTTGCTTCATTATATCTATTTTTTTTTCCCTTTCCAAAAAACCATTATAGAAGAATTCGACTTCTTTAAAATCCGAAGGTCACTCAATTTGGCGCAAAAGGTCCCCCTTGAACTGAGTTTCCCATAAGGCACTATTACCTCGCCAATTTTTAGCATCAACAAGAATCATATGGACTTTAAGGGCCGAAAGACCTAGTTAGAAAAGAAGTTTCAAGAGACAAAGTCCTCTCTTGACACAGAATTGGAAAACCACACCTGAGCCGAGGAGAACTAGTATAAAGAGATAAGTAGCTTCGGGGAGCAACTAGCATCTACAAAAAAGAGAAATACAGAATTAATAGAGGTTATTAACTCAAAGGATGTAGAGATTGCCTCTCTAAAGAGATCTCTCCAAGCCTCCGTTGTGCAGCTAGACCTCATCCCATTTGCTTGACAGCTATATATTTCTTATTGGGAAAAGGTTAAAGCCTTCTACCTAACACTGCAGCTAATGCTCTGGTTCATCTCGAAGGCAAAAAAATTGAGCCAGGAGGTTCAAAAAATAATTAAGCAATTCCCACGGTTCATCTCAGAGAAGGTTCCTAAAGCAAAGATTTTGCTTAGCAAGCTATGTTCAGACTCTGATGAAGACCTGGCCAAAGTAGGGATCGAAGATCGGGATATTGCTACCCAGACGACAAACAAGTTAATCTATTGCCACTTGGCCTTCCAACAAACTAAAGCCACTACAACTACTTTGAACTAGACAATGGATGACATGTGGAAAAATTTATCCTAGCTAAGTGAGACGGGTTTTCCATCCCCATTTCTTGAAGATGGGTTGATCACCACAATCGAGTAGATTGCAGAAAGAATTGAAGAAAGGAAGTAAGACCCAACTGCTTTCCAAATTTTTAGCCACCCTCCTACCACAACAGATATTGAAGATGTTATTCATCCTCTTGCACAGCTACTTTTCCATTGTGAGGCAAGGGTCGGTTTACCTAAGACACTACCTTATAAAGAAACGCTCAACCTAGGCAGAGTGTAGGAGAATTTGTGCAATATAGCGAGACCATCTAAAGACAACTAGCCACCACTGCAAGCAACCCTTTCTAGGCTCTAATTTTTTCGCCAATCGATGGCACTCTAGTCTGTGAACCAAAGAAATTTTTTGGGTTTGATGTTCCTCAAAGTGAAACACCCCTGATAGTCGCCAAAAGTTGTGAATACGAAATTCACCATGCTCCCTTTCAGTTTTGTTTTTCGCTAGGTATCGGGCCATGCCTTCAAATGAATATTCATCGGCCCCTTCTTGATAGTCACCGCAGCCTCTGCCACATGTCCACTCATCGCTCCCTGAAGAAATTTTCTCCTTGCTCTTCTATTGGCCCCCGATATGCTCCCACATGTCTTCACCATGGGTTATTTTGATTGCTTCCTTTTGACTTCCTCGTCGGTCCCTGCCTATGTGGCTAGCTCCCATTCACATAAAGGTTTGGCAGGCCCCATAGGTAGCATCCATCAAACATTATTGTCGCGTGTCATCTTAGTGCAAGCTTTCAACGAAGGAAGGGTAAATTGTCTATGGGCAGTGATATGTTGCCACATGTCTCTTCAATGCATGCTTCTTCAACGCAGGGAACAAAGTGAACAATGGGCTGCAAAATGTTGCTACGTGTTCTAATTGCCTATCCAAGGAGGTGACACTTGTCTGCACGAGACCTTGTTGGGACCACTTCCATCATTCGTAAGGGATGTACCTGAATGAAAGGTGACCAAATGTTATGGCCCAAATATTTTCTGTTACAACGGTCGAGGGAAATCATTGCCTCAATATCATTGCTTAGGATTCTGAATCATTTTGGTTGTTGCTCACCAGGCAGTGGAGGGTTCACTATAAATACTGCTCGGTGCTTTTGAAGAGGAGTTATGATGTTCCAAGTTCGAAGATTACATGCTACATATTTTTCAAGCTTCTCTAGTTTTAGAATTACAGGATTTTTGGAGAGACCAGGCCTTTTTATTGTTTAAATTATTGCAAGAACTCACAGATTGTACCATTGTTTGACCTTTATATTTTCTTATGCTATTGATAAAATTTACACTGTCATTATTATTTGAATGGTTTATTTTTCGTACTTCTATAATTTGAATGCAAGTTTGTTGGTTTAGATCATGTCTTTAGACTCTTCTTTTCAGTAAGTTGGTGTGATTATTATTTTCCTTCATTGAATGTGTTGTTCATGCTACAATCCTTAATTTTTGTTATTCTAAGACATGGTAAATTGTTAAGTGGGCCCTTAGATCATATCCAAAAGATAGGTTTATCATGTCTTTTATCTAAATTCTAGCATATCACCCTAGTTAGAGCCTTTATTTTTATATCTGATTTTGTTTTCGTTTCCAAAACCCCAATTATAGAAGAATTTGGCTTCTTTAAAATCTGGAGGTCACTCAATTTAGTGCAATAAGTCCCCCATAAACTGAGTTTCCCACAAAGGGTTGTTACCTTGCCAATTTTTGGCATCAACACAACCATTACACTATCAAAACACCAAACATCCCAAAAATAACCCTAGAACCCTTTATCAAACAAAATTGCCAATTAGGGAAAAACATTCTACACTTCATAGATAATAAAAACAATATGCAAACCTTACAAAAAAGATAGATTGTAGATTGTTCATCACAAAATTCTTAGACATAGTTGATGAAATTGTTGACCCATTCAAACTCTTGGGCTGGCTTGAGATGTAGCATTTTCTTCATAAATATTACTCCCACCTCAACCCGCTCTCTTTGCCTGAGTAATGTCATGCCTTTGATGTCTAAAATAAAAGGGTAAAATGTTACCACCTCACTTATAATAGAAAGAAGCTCCAGATCATGGGGCCTAGGTATGCCAAGACCCAGAGAGGAAAATTCAAACACCTCTTCCATCCTACCCAAGTTTTCAGGTTTGAATAGCATATGATCCATCGCTACCACAACCACCTTTGGTTTTTATAGGTTAATAATGTTCACATATGGCTTTGAGATATATTTTTGGCTACTTGTATTGTCATTGGTGGCAACTGGAGTCAGTAGTATGGTCTACAGTGTTAGTATTGCTCCTACTGGCAAGGGAAGTAAGATTCTACAATCTATCAATAGAAAGAATGAAGAGCAGAACATCTGGTTGATAAGTTGATTTGATCACTTCACCGAATCACTATTTTGTGGTGTGTATCTCCAGGGAAGCCTTCCTAGCATGTATACTATCCTACTGGTGAGTTTTTTGGTGTCGCATTAGTTGGATTTTGAGTTAACAGGTTCGGTAGTATGGTTTATGGTTCATTCTCTCATTTTGGCCAACATGTTTTTTACAGTGTATCATGGATGTATGTGGAGTATGTATTTAGTTATTTCTTATGTTTGGAACTTTGTTTTGGGTCCTTACTATAGTCTAGCCAATTTTTGTGGGTACACATCAACTCTAATTAATTATTTGAGCCAACATAAGCAAGAATATTATATTTTGTTGTGGAGCCAACATATAATGAATTTCTGATTAACGGGTATATAAAGGAGATCAAAAATTCATTTTGGAACAGAAGTAGTTGTGGTAGAGATAGAAGTGTATGTGTATCAAGAAGAGAGTGAAAAAGGATAGATTAGTTATTTGAGGGTAGAAAAAGTTTTGTATGCTAAGCAGAACAGAGTAGAGCAAAAGTATGAACTGGTCAAAAGATCTAAAATTTGATTATGAGCTTCATTGGAACTGAATCCAAACATTTGTAGATGTTGTATTCTGAGTTCAATTTTTTTTTGTAATTTCAATTATACTTTGTAAGGTAGTGAGCCTTTCTCTCTTGAGCAGTGAGCTCTAGGTAGTGCACCTGAATGCAAGTGCATTCCCCTCTTTTATCATACTTTTAACAGAGTATACATTGTGGATTAATCTCCATCGTGGTTTTTCCCCTAATATGGTTTCCACGTAAAAAAAAATTGGTGTTATGGTGTTCATTAATGTGATTGCTTGTTTCATTTTGTTTATATGATGTGAATGTTTTTTTAAGTTCAATTATTGTTGTTGATAGTTTTAGATCTGATTTGAAAGTCAAATATTATTGAACACTAATTCACCCCCCCTCTCAATGTTCCTAGTGTCCAACAATTGGTATCAGAGCAGGTTCCTCTTCTGGAGTTTAACAGCTTGAGGTGGATCTTGAATTACAATGAATGCTAGTGGTCTTCAACAACAGCTTATGGCGGAACTTGATCATCTTGATCAGTCCAAAGCAGAGGTCGTGGAACTAAAAGAAAATCTTGCGGCTGCCGAAAAATTCATTCAATCATTGAAGGATAAGATAAATGAGTCAAGGGAAAATAGGAAGGAACTATGTGATCAATTGAAGCAAAAAGAAAGCAAAGGTTTGGATGATTTCCATCTGAATCAAACCCTAAGGGAAATAACAGAAGAATGTGAAAATCTTGATAAGGACAATATGAATCTAAAGCTTAAAATGGAATCTGTGGCAATGAAGTTTACTGAAGAGATTGAAGAAAGAAAGAAGAATGAGGAGAATTTGGCCCAATCCCTGAAAGAAAAATATGAAGAATGCAATAGAATTAATAGTCGATTCATTCAGTTGGAAATTGAAATGCAACAATCCAGAAACAATGAACAAGAGCTTGAGAGACAGGTAGTTATCCTCATAAATGAGCTTGCTAATGCAAATGAATTCAAGGAGAAATTCAGGATAAGCTTTGCTAGGTTTTATGAGATAACCAAAGGACAAAAGGATACAAATGACAAGTGAGGTATTGGATATGAGAAGGGTGAAAGTTTTGAATCTGAATAGAAGAACCTTGAAAAGAAGAAAAAATGCAAAAAAACATCTGGTAAGGAAACCCAATGCTCAAAAATTTAATAGATATTTCTTTGCTTGAAATAAATTTGGACATATGGCTTCTTAGTGTACAAGAAAGATAAACCCTAGTACTCCATGATTTTATGGTCACTATTTTAAATGCAAAAAAATTGGTCATAACGCATTAGAATCTAGAAGTATGCATGTCCCGTCTGAGTAACATTAAATGCTATATTTGTGGAAGATTTGGACATGTTGCTAATCAATGCAGGTCAAGAGGAAATCGATGGAATGGATGGTATAGATTGAAAAATCTGTTATGCTACAATTGTAATAATTTTTGCCACATTGCAAGATTTTGTAGGAACAGAAACCTGAACAAAAGAGGTTTGGTTTATCGAGGAAGAAATTCAAAGAAATACAACAAAGGAAAAGAAAAAGAATCTATGGAAGAGATAGAAGTCAGATAGAAGAAAACATGGGTAAAGAAAAGTGAATCTGATGAAGGAAACAAGGCTGTACCGGAAGCTCCCTCTGGCAACTCTTTCGGCAATTGGCTTCAGGCCAATGGCCTAGGGGGAGTTTTTCATGAAAATCTCTTGTCCCCCTGTGATATAGTTGGCACCGAATTGCAGGATGTTGTCAGCCATTGTGGTATTCATTGTTGAAAGTATTAGTAATCATCTGTTGAGTTGGACGAAATGGTACATATCCATAGTCGGATTCTTCGCTTGCTATCTGAGTTTGCAAAGTAACCAGAACTTATAGGGCAACACATTTAATGCGGCAGGAAGTTAAGTATGTGAAGTTATAAAAGGGAATTTGGAACCCTAATTCATCATCATGCATTGAAAGAGAATAGTTGGAGAGCCCTTTGAGAAAAATTCCAAAGGTGCGAAAGGTCAATTTAGCGGTGAATTCTTTAGGTATTTCTATTGCTTATTAATTTCATATCTATTTGGTGATCAATAGAACCCTGTTCGGCATGAAAAATGAAAGAAATCAAAGGAACAGTAACTCTGGATCAGTATAGCATTCAAAAAGTTAGGGATGAAAGAAATTTGTTGTCTCCTGCCAAATTAAGGAAGCTTGGAGGATTGAAGCATAAGAATTTGGATATCTGGAATGAATTCCCTCATTTCGTCAATGCAGAAGTGATTCGGTTTATCTTGAACAGATTGGATGGTGATATCCTTACTCTGGATAAACCCTATCGAATCTCTGAGGATGTAATCAAGAATCTAACAGGTATGTGCAATGTTGGTAATATTCAGAAGAAGAAATTGATTTGAAATGTTGAGGTTGAAGCCCTAACCGAAATAAGGGGAGATCAGAGGGCTCTGATAATTGCATCAATTAAAGATCTGTTGACAAGGTATGTTGCACATGGAATCTCATATAAGATCTTCTTCAGAAATAGAGAAGGGTCAACCTCGACAAGTGTTGTATATATTTCTCATAAAATGATAATAGAAAATGAAGACTTTGACCTATGTAGTCTGATGAAGGAGCAACTGATGGAGAATGTACAATTAACGAAGGATATTGACTACTCCTTCAAGTTTGGCACCCTTGCAATATGCATTATGATGTATTTTCTAAATTTCTTTCCTCTGAATGACAATGTGGTGTGGAAGGAAAATATACCGGTCTGCAAGAAAATCTTTGAGCATTACAACTCTTTTGAAAATGGGGAACAAGTTTATGAAAATTTATGTAGAAAGGTGTTAGAAAATTTTGGTGTAAGTGTTATCCCCCTTCCGGTAAAAATAACTGAAGTTGGATCATCCTCCAGAAAGACAGAGAAAAAGCAGAAGAGATGAAGAGATTTGACTGGTGTCACTCCTTCGACACCCAAGTCAGCAAAAGTTCAAGAAAAAGGGAAAGGATAGTTGGCTGTGGATGTAGTGAATGAAGACTCTAATGAATATACTCCTAGAGATCGACCAAAACCAGGTGAACCGGAAATAATAATAGCTGAAGACAGTGATGAAGAAGGTGCTCTATTCAAATCAAAGATAATGCAAATTATTTAGGATGGAGATGGGATGCAAAAGATATCTAATATATGGTTGAATGGACTATCTTATGAGCATGATTTCGTTGAGAACACTTTAGGAAGATACTTTGCTGATAACAATATTGAATTGGAGAGTCTGTAGGATGTTCTCCCAGAAGAACTGATTGAGTGTGTTAAGGAGGCTATGGAATCTGTGCCTCTAGATAGGAAAGAGGAGGAAATAATTTCCCATTTGAAGATGTAGTTTAGGCTATCTCTTGCTAAGTTGGAGAAGAAAATGAATGTGATAAGATAGTGCATTGATTTTCCCAATGAAGTCTTCAATTACTATCTAAGGTGGCCTCATGTGGTCGACAAGTACAAGGATAAGTTGGAGGAAATTGAAAAAGAGCTTGTCAAAATTGGACAGGACTACAATATGTTTTTGGATAAGGATGGAAAGGTTAAGAAAAAGGTTTATGATCTATAGGCTAAGCATGCAAAAGTTCACTTTGTTAGAAATACTCTCATGGACGCCTTCTGGAGAGTAAAAGACCTGACTGAAGGAAGACTAGAGCAAATGATTGAAGTGTTAAAGACAAGAGAAAAGATGGAAGAAGAAATCACCATTCCTGAATCCCTTGTCCAAATTATCAATAGGACATCAAAGAATAATAGCTTGATTATAGCTATTGGGATTGCGGTGGACTCTTGGAAGAAGTTCCTTCCAGAAATTAAAGCTAAGTGTAAAATAATCTTCTAATTTTTGCAGTAGTTTCTCAAATTTTGATCCAACTCTCTATTTTGCAAAGGGGAAAGAATAAGAAGAGAAGTATTGTAAAAAATTACAAGGAGAGCAGAAGAAATAGAAGCTTTTTCATTGATGTCAAAGGGGGAGAGAATGCAGTGAAAAATTCCTTGACATCAAAAGGGGGAGCAGTAGTCTTGGTTTTGTTGAGTTTTTGGTTTTGACACTTAGTCAATTTTTTACTAAGTGTTGCCATCAATGCCAAAGGGGGAGATTGTTGGAATATGGCTTTGAGAAATCATTTTTGGCTACTTGTGTTGTCATTGATGGCAACTAGAGTCAGCATTATGGTCTGTAGTGTTAGTATTGCTCCTACCGGCAAGGGAAGTAAGATTTTGTAATCTACCAGCAGAAAGAATGAAGAGTAGAACATTTAGTTGATAAGCTGATCTGATCACTTCACCGGATCACTATTTTGTTGTGTGGATCTCTAGGGAAACCTTCCTAGCATGTATACTATCCTACTAGTGAGTTTTGTGGTGTTGCATTAGTCAGAGTTCAAGTTAAGAGGTTCGATAGTATGGTTCATGGTTTATTCTCTCATTTTAGCCGACATGTTTTATATGGCGTATCGCGGATGTATGTGGAGTATGTATTTAACTATTTATGTTTGAACTTTATTTTGGGTCCCTAGTATATTTACCTTATCCAACCCGGTGGTAAGTACGATCAACTCTTAGTAATGATTTTATCCTAACATAATCATATCATTAGATTTTGTCAGAAGTCGCAAGATACAATGAAATTTTGATTACCACAAGATATAAAGGGAGATAATAAAATCATTTGGAGGGTGAAGAAGCCAAGTGGTAGAGTTATTAGAAGTGTATGTGTATCAAGAAGAGAGTGAAAAAGGACAGATCAGTTATTTGAGGGCAGAAAAAGTTTTGTATGTAAGCATAGTAGATCAGAGCAGAAGTGCGAATTAGTCAAAAGATCTGGAACCTGATTATGAGCTTCATTGGAACTGAATCCAAGCATTTGTAGATGATGTATTCTCATTTCAAAATTTTGTTGTAATT
>VDFB02106637.1:33546-55017 GCA_007258455.2 Sequoia sempervirens | reverse complement strand
CGTATGGATGCTTTAAATCATTTGCAAGTCTATCAAAACAAACTCAAGAGGATCTATAACAAGAAGATCAGAAATAGGAATTTCCAAGTCAAAGAATTGGTGCTAAAGGAGAATTAGAAGAATGTCCCAAACCCAAATGGCAAAGGAAAATTTGAACTGAACTGGTTAGGAACATTTGTCATCACAACAAATTACAAGTCAGGGGCATATCAGTTGTCAACACTGGAAGGCGAGCCTCTGCAGGAGCCCATGAACAACTCCCATCTCAAAAAAAATTATGATTAAATCTTTCAAGGTATAGAACCAAAAAATAAAAAAATAGAAAATGTCTTAAAAAAATAGTCACCTTGATGAAAACCTGGCAAACAGGCATCTTGGTGACAACAAAAAAATAAAAAAAGCAAAAAATCTAAAAAATATTAGAAAAAAGGATTAAAAACAGTAAAGAGAAAAATTGTTCTCTGGTGAAAACCACTTCGGTGGCGCTTTGGGCAAGTACCTTGGTGAAAACATGGAAAACAAGAACCTTGTGTAAATAAGCATTTTCCATCCACTAGGATCTTCAAGACTCGTTCTGCATCATCCGTCCATTACACTTCCATCATCCATCGCATTCCATATCTCCATCCATGATCTGTTTGGCATCTGCATCATAGCTTGGTCTTGTGTTCATGTCATGATCCCTCCTAATACTACTCGACCCATGCTCAAGGTTAGTTTGTCCTGCCTTTATCATAATAGTTTATTGCATCACACTGGGGGCATGTTCTCTTCAGATCAGATTCATGTATATTCTTGAAGGTCCTTAAATCAAAAAATCCAAAAACATCAAAAAATCAAAATCCAGAAACATCGATAAAATAAAAAATCCAAAAACATTCAAAACGTATCAAAATCCAAAACAAGTCAAAAAGTCAGTTAGAAAAGTCAAAAACAGAGTTGTCTTGTTGAACTACGGGTCTCTGAGCCTTGAACGTAGGCAAGGTTGATCTTTGATCATCCCCCGAGACACTTAGGTCAGTCCTTTAGGAGTCTATCATAATAAACTGGTAATCCATTTGTTCATATCTCATCAATAATCAAGTCTGTGTCAGTCGAACTACGTGGTCTCTACGTGTATAATGTAGGCAAGGCTCATCTTATGATCAGACCTTGAGGCCCCTAGGATAGGTCTTTAGGTTAGGTCTTGGTCAAAATCTCAGAAAACCCCAAAACATTTGAAAAATCTCAAAAAATACCAAAAACAGCCTCAAAATAACTCAGAAAACATCAAAAACATCCAAATATTTGAAAAATCCACCTGTCTCATCTTGCTTTCACCCACAATAAAAATGTCACTCATAATAAATCAATCGTCATCCTCAACCTTTGGTGAAACAATCAGAAACAAGTCTAGCAGTTCGAAAGTGAAAAGCTAATAGTCAAAAGTCTCAAGTCTAGGTTAGTACGTAAACAAGTTAGTCAACTCTTTGTGTCAATAGCCTATCATCCAATCAGTCCCATATCAAATCATCTGATATTGTGATGTCCTAGGATGCATTTTTCCTACAATGGACATCAACATCAGGCATCACTGTAGTTTAGTCTTGGCTAGCAGTATTGAAGAACATTAACTTGTATGTTTACTTTATCTTTGTCTTGTTGATTTATCTTATTGTGCTCATTCCAAGGACCTATCGATGATGTCTAATCAAAATATTTAGAGAGATAGGAATGGGGCAATGATCATTATAGTTTTGTCTATTGTTCTTGTTGGATGTCCTTGTAATATAACCTTGACGAATACTTGCTTTGTTAGGTATGTATGGAAGGTGATTTAGATATCTTGTTGACCACATAGGAAGGCTTGCCTTCCTATATTTTGGTCTGAGATGTTTGAAGTAGCTGAAGTGCATCCTAGTAAGGTTCTCGTATGTCAGGTGTGAACAAGGATACTCCTATCTGACTGTCAAGTTAAAGTACATCACACTAGGTACAATGCCATCCTAGTTCTTTATACCTTGATGCATCGTACTTATGTGTGTAATCAAACATAAGGTAATTGGTCCTTTGAAAATCCTAACTCCTTAGTATGAAATGTCATCATCATTATCATCATCATCTCATTCTTTTTGGAATCTCTTGTTTCTTTTATCACGCTAACATGGTACCATAACAGTTAAACACAATCATCACTAAATGCATGCATCCTACATCCACAAATCATCAGCATCATGTATATCATATCATATAGAAAACATTGATCATCTCATACACATTTCATTTCATCATCATATAATAGAAGATTGGTTATTCTAAGCATCTAATAAATCACAACGTTCCATTCATTTTTCATCCCACATCATTATAAGCATCCCATACATAATCATATGGAGCATAATAACATCCATGATACCATCACATCATACATCACATATCATTTTACATATTATTATCCTCATTCCATACATGCATCATGCATCACATATCATTATATATCACATCATCATAAGTGCAAGTCATACATAAAAAAATTACATACATCATCATTCATTAGGCACATAATATAGATCTATTAGTCTAAGCATTTGCATACCATAACATTCTACATACATCATAAAAAGTACATGAAAAGATAAAAAGATTGCATCCTGCATCATCATATAGAACATCACATATACATTGCATAAATCATTGCATCATTCATCACATCATAATCATCATATGAATAACATCATAAGCATCATAAGATAGAACATCATTGCATCACATATAGAAATAAGATCATCCATAATGCATAAATAACATAGGACATGGTGTATCACATCAAAATCATCATCTCATATATCATCAAATAATATATAGTCATGGTACAAAAAATTGGATCAATGTACACGTGTATGTCAATAAGTACAATCAGCCCATGGGGCTATGAAAAACGAGCCCATGGGGCACCAAAAGGATTTTGTCTCTGATAAAAAATGAAGGCCTATCCTTGCTGGTTGCTGCCCTCACACCTGCTTTGTCCCCATGACCATCTATAGGTCTATCTCTAATGGATGCCAAGAAAATGTTCAATTTATCAAAATTAGAGGTTTTTGAATGAATCTTTGGGAAATAGTAGGAAAATGAAGAATTAGTGAAGCTACAGGAAAGGGGAGAAGAAGAAGAAGTTTTTCAGAAAACCAGTTCAAGAGGAGGCAAAGAGAAGAATTTTTCTGAAGAGCAACTCTAGCTGGAAGCAAAATATCCAGGTTTTCCATTCTTTTTCCATAAATATTGTTTGAAATATGTAAATACTTCTGAAGAATTTGGATGCCAAGTGTTTGAATTTTTCTGCAAAACTGAGAAAATTGAGAAAATATTCCATTCTTTGTGTGCTTTGAAAGAAATTGCATACTTTCTCCACTTCTAGATTGGGGATTTTCTCCTTTGCAAACCGTGGTTTATAATTTTGTCCCAGATTGTTCATTCATTTCACAGAAATTCTAAAAATATATATATATATATATATGTATATATATATACATATATATATATATATACATATACATATATATATACATATACATATATATATATACATATACATATACATATACATATATATATATACATATATATATACATATATATATATATGTATATATATGTATATATATATATACATATATATACACACATAATTTCTCTGCGCATATATATCTATATATATATATTATAAATATATATACACTTTTTCTTTTTAAAGTTGTTGGAACAGTCGACTGTGCAAAATTTATTGAAGTTTATATTTTTTTAAGACAAGATTTTGTAGAATGGGGATTAAACCCTTCCCCTCCCATAGAGGAAGGGGCTGCGCTGTGGAGGGACAACGCCCTCCATAGGCCGCGGCCTGTGGAGGAGGTGCTGCCCCCTCACAGGAAGCGCCTTCCCCTTTGGGAGAGGCGTCAACCCCCAATCTTTGTGTATGAACTGTGTTTGTTAATTTTTATTAAGAACTTTGCATTGGGAAATTTGTATGGGTGCAACGCTGTCTCATAAAACATGTAAATATATATATATATATAAACACAGATATATATATGTGTATATATATGTATATATATATACATGCATACTAACATATGTATCTCTGTTTTCAACAGAAAACGTAGCTTTATGGTATATGCATCTTGTAAATCTGTTTGAAATCTTTTTGATATATGAATAAATACATATTTATATATATATATACACACACACTGGCATAAATATCACTGTTTTCTACAGAAAACATTACCTTCTGTCATTGGTATTAAACAGAAAAACACATCATTGTGTACAAGCTCAATATATATATTGAGTTATAAGTCTACTATGTATTTATATATATATGTATTTATTGTATATATACATACATAATAAATATATATACAAATCTGTACGGTGAACTTTTATATCTAAAAGTTAAAACTTAGAAAAGATGCAGAATAAATTCACATAAATAACTCTATGTACAGTAGCAAACTTGTATTCGTATACAAATCTGGTTATCTACATTGTTTTTCTTTTCTAAAACTGTTTATATTTTTGAATATCGATGCATTGTATGAACCACCATATATCATTTCTGAACTTAGTGAAATACATATAAGGCTATATTAAGAGTTGAAGATGTATTTATAGCAAATGTAGACTATTGAAAACACATTTAAAACTAGTGAATTTTCTGGAAAAAGTAGATTTTTTTTTTTTTTTTTTTCTGAATCTATCAAGTCTATTTACTTTGATCAAGCTATTTTAGAAAACAGAACTTGGATTGATTTTAAATTGCATAGTAATTTTCAATAGAAATTGTATAGAAAAACCTCTCATTCTGAATGTATGTATGAAAAGCTATTTTGATAATCTTTGTGTGAACATTGGAAAATGATGGAATTTCTTTGGAATTAGAACTGTGTAAAATTGAATGAGAACTTAGATGGAAAATGCATTATTCACTGTATTTAGAGAAACTTCTAGGATAGGATGCCGAAGGTGGACCCACAAAGATAGTAGTTTTACCTTTTCTAAAACTATCATTTGTTTTATTTATGCTTGGCCAAGCACATGCACCATTGAAATAGATGGAATTAAAAACCTAGAACTAAATATATATAGGTCTCTGCCACCTCCTGTTTGCAAGAAATACGTGATTCTCATGTTAGGAATGCATATAGGCATCAGGCTTGCATCGAGAGTTCCCTCCTGCATTGTTGTTTCAGGTTGCTAGGCTTCTCATGCAGGGCCGAGGATTTCTTCGAGTTAGGGAGAAACCCGGGGAAGTCTTGTACTTCATGGTTGGGTGGAAAAGGTACCTTAATCACACTCTTGGCCCCAGCTTGCAAGAAGACCAGTGGTGTCATGGCGGTTGAGGTTCAGAGGTTCACATACTATAAATGTATTCATGTATTATTTTGAATGGCCTGTAAACTCCACTTGTAAATGTAACTTTATTTGAAATTCAGTATTGTAACATTGAAATAGATGTAATGGAATGAAAGTTTTGATGTAACATTGAAATAGATGTATTGATTGAAAGTTAATGATGTAATTGAAACTTGAATGAAGTTATGGAAACTCATTGATATGCAAATGGCATTTACATATGTATCATTGCATAGATCTTTGTTGATAGTGCAATTTACTTCTTTTGTATACATGGAATGAAAATTTATTACTGAATTTTCCTTTTTAGCATTTATGGAAAGATCTTGATCTATGCATCCTTTAATTTTATTATATTTGGAATGTAATGAGTTTTAGAAAATGATGTGGTTATATGAACATCATCTCTCGAGTGTTACATTTTGTTATCAGAGCCAGGTTCAACTCTAGGACCTATGCCTAATTACGCTTGATGTTATGTTTTGCTAGGGTAACCCTAATGGAGGGTAGATATTATCAGCGGGAATGGGGAGGAGGATCCCATGGTGATCCCAATGATAATTTGGATCAGATTTTGGCCATTTTATGTAGGAAAGAGGCCAAGATTGATAACCTTGAGCAGGCAAGACAAACTGGGCCAACAAGGTCTAAACCTGGTGAAAGTGAAAACATCAGAAATGAACCAAATGGAGAAAACCCTGAAACTGAAAAGAATCAAAGTAAGCTAACCAAGGTAGCTAAAGAATTGGGTAACGACCTGAAGAAGGTTGTTCCACCCAAGTTTGATGGTAAATTCTTTGGTGATGGGGTAGAATCATGGATTATTGAAATGGAAAGGTACTTTTCCCTTCGAAACCTACCGAGGAAACTAAGGTAGAATGGGGATCCTACCAGCTCACAGGTGAAGCTGCTACATGGTGGGAGAATGAAAGGGCTGATAAACAATTTTTTCCTTGAAAGGTAACATGGGAAAAAATTTTGCAGACTCTCAGGAAGAGGTGGATTCCACAATCTTATCTTGATAAGAAAATGACAGAATTCCAGGTGCTCATTCAAGGAGGAATGAAAGTGACACAATATTGGGAGAAATTCTCTCACTTGCTTAAGTATGTACCGCAGTACCAACATGATGAGAGGTTTCACATTCAAAAATTCATTCTGGGGCTTAGGCCTCAAATTGGAAATGAGGTGGATATGCATAGACCGACCACCATGGATGAAGCCTTTGAATTGGCACTTTTGCAGGAACATAAAATGCAACAGGTTGCAAACTACAAGAAAAGCAGGGAAGCCAAGTATGGAAATAAGAAGTTCCAAGGAAATCACCAAGGTAACAATAACCAGGGAAATCAGAGCAATCAAGGTAACCAAGGAAATAATAACAAGCAGATCAGAAATTTAAAAAGGGGTGGTAGTCCTATGAACCGCAATGATGGAAACCAAAATAACAATAAGAGGGCTAATTTTAATAAGAAGAACGATAATAACAGGAGGGATTTTTCTGATAGACCTAAAGCACCTCGTGGGGGTTGTTATACTTGTGGTGGTGAGCATTGCACCAGTGTGTGCCCTTAGAGGGTTAACAGACAGAACAAAAAGAATCAACATCATATCCATGCAGCGGTTGACAATCGCCAAGTAGATTATCAATCCACTCCTATCCAGCTATCGGGTAAACTTTTTGGATGTCCTGTTTCTATTTTGATTGATACTGGTGCCACTGATAGTTGTGTGGATCCTCATGTTGTATCTAACTTATCAGTTAGACCAGGCTATATGGAAAGTTCAGTATGGGAACTGGGTAGAGAGGAAGGTAGAGCAATGCCTGTTTTGTAGTGAACTTGAACTCCCTAGTCTCGAAACACAAGTTAATTTGTATGTAGCACCACTGGGATCTTATGATGCGATTTTAGGGATAAATTGGATTTCTGAACATAAGGCCCATATGGATTGCAAAGAGAAATAAATAAGGTTCCTTGATGACCAAGAAAATCATGCGGAGATTTGTGGTGTAAAAAGGCCTTTGGAACTTAGGCAAGTCTCAACCATGCAATTAAAGAAGGCAAGCCGAAAGGGATGTACTATTTATGCAATAAAGGTCAAGGACCTTGATGAGATAGAATCATCAGTTAATGATCATTCGATTCTAAAATGATTTGAGGATGTTTTCCCTGAAGAGATAATTGAGCTACCACCTAAGCGTGTATTCAATTTTTCAATTGATTTGATACCAGGCACAGAACCTCAGTCCAAAGCCCCATACAGGATGAACACAAAAAGGTTATATGAGCTAAAAGCCCAATTAGAGGAATTGTTGAAACAGGGTTTCATTAGACCAAGTGTGTTGCCCTGGGGAGCTCCTATTATATTTGTGAAGAAGAAGGATGGGACCTTGGGGTTATGCATTCATTACAGGATGCTTAACAAGGTTACTATCAAGAAAAAATACATGCTTCCCCGTATTGATGATTTGTTTGACCAGTTAAAAGATGCCAAGGTATTCTCAAAAATAGATCTGAGATCGAGGTACCATCAGTTGAGATTAAAGGATGAAGATATTCACAAGACTGCATTCAGGATAAGGTACGGGCACTACGAATTTACAGTGCTACCGTTTAGGCTAACCAATGCCCCTATAGCCTTCATGAATTTGATGAAAAATGTCTTTCGGGACTGCTTAGATAACTTTGTTTTAATATTCCTTAACGATATCTTGATATATTATAAGTCAGAGGAAGAGCATGAGAAGCATTTGAGGATAGTATTGCAGCGATTAAGAGGACATAATTTATATGGGAAAATGTCCAAATGTACCTTTTTCCTATCTGAGGTGCACTACTTGGGACATGTTATTTCAGCAGAAGGGATAGCCGTTGACCCAAATAAGATTAAAGCAATCTTAGATTGGCCAGCACCGCAAAATGTTTCAGAAGTCCAAAGTTTTATGGGACTTGTAGGTTATTACAGGAGATTTGTGCAAGGGTTCTCGACAATATCAACACCCATTACCACACTACAGAAGAAGGGAAAGAAATTTGAGTGGAGTGAAAGATGTGAAAAATCTTTTCAGTTGCTAAAAGAGAAGCTCACTTCTGCACCTATTTTAGTTGTGCTTGATCCGAATGGTCATTTTACAGTGATTACTGATGCATTAGGAGAATGGGTAGGAGTCATTCTCATGTAGGAAAGACAAGTGGTGGCATATGAATCAAGAAAGTTGAAACAACATGAACTAAATTATGCACCACATGATTTAGAGTTGGTAGCCATAGTTCATGCCCTTCAGATGTGGAGACACTATCTCTTGGATAAGCCCTTTGAATTAAAAACAGATCATGCTGGGTTACAGTACATCTTTACTCAACCCAACCTAAATGCTCATCAGAGGCAGTGGCTGGAATTTTTGAGTGAATGTGACTTTGGCATTGAGTACATTAAAGGGAAGGAAAGCAGAGTAGTAGATGCCTTGAGTAGGAGAAGACATCTTGCAGCCATGGTTACCATTAAATCTAATTTTAGGGAGCAGGTGGTTCAAGCTTTACCCGGGGATGAGCAGTATGAAAGGGTAAAACAAGCCCTAGGGTAGGATCCTTCAAATCATAGATTTGTTGGGTATGTACTTGATTCTGATGGACTCTTGAGGTTCTAGGGTCACATGTATATTCCTAACTCTACAGGGTTGAGAGAGTTGGTGCTAGAGGAACTCCATAATGCGCCTTATTGAGGACACCCTGGTGTGACTAAAATGGTTGAGGGACTCAAGCCTCTATATTTCTGGCTAGGACTCAAAAGAGATGTTACTGCATTTATAGCCCGATGTTTGGAATGCCAGGGAGTTAAGGCTGAGCATGTACATCCGACAAGACTTTTATATACCCACAAGGTGCCAAAATATAAGTGGCAGGTGATAAGTATGGACTTTATTCAAGGATTTCTAATGTCTAGGAATCAACATGATACCATCCTAGTTATAGTGGATAAATTGACTAAGGTAGCCCATTTCATTCCTGGGAACCTCAAGGATGGTTCGATGGTTTTGGCGAGGAAATTTGTACAGGAAATCTTCTGACTACATGGAGTACCAGAAGTGATCATTTCATATCGTGACACTCGGATGAATTCTAGATTTTGGACTACTCTGAATTCTTCCCTGGGAACCAAATTAAATTTTAGTTCTGCATATCATCCACAGACCGATGGTCAGTTAGAGAGGGTGAACCAGGTTGTGGAGGATCTCCTCCGAATGTATTGTATGGAGCAACAACACAAATGGGAGGAGTATTTTCCTTTGGTGGAGTTTGCTTATAACAAATCCTACCATGCCTCTTTGGGTATGGTACCATTCGAGGCTTTGTATGGACGTAAATTTCGAACACCCATCAGCTGGGATAGGGTAGAGGACAAGATTGTGATTGGTCCTAAAATGTTGAGGGAAATGGAAGATCAAATGAAGCTTATTAAAGAAAAGCTAAAGCAAGCTTCAGATTGACATAAGAGTCTTGCAGATAAGAATAGAGCTTTCAAACAATTCTCTGCAGGAGACAAGGTCTTTTTGAGAGTTCGGCTGCATAAGAGTTCAATCTCTTTCAGAAAGAATTCTAAGCTTTCCCCTAGGTTTGTTGGGCCCTTTGATGTCTTGGAGGTGATTAATCCAGTTGCTTACAGGCTTTCTCTACCACCGGCTCTATCCCGAATCCATAATGTTTTTCATGTCTCAGTGCTTAAGCCCTATCATCCAGATGTAGCTCATATTCTTGACTAGCGTGCATTGCAGGTACATGACCCAGGAGTGATGCAGGTGGAGCCTGTCAGGATACTAGAAGAGCACAACGTTAAGTTGCGGAACATGGACATTATGTAGTATAGGGTCCAGTGGGACCAATACTCGGTGGATAATGCCACTTGGGAGAATGCTGAGGACATTGATAGAGCTTTTCCTCACTTGAGATCTTAGGATGTTTTCTTTTTCTTTCATTTAGAGACTTATGATACACTGATGTTTTATATTTTGTTATGTGGTTTTGTAATAATACATCAAGATGATGTCTCTTCCTAGTGGGGAAGGATGTCATGTCTCAGCCCTGATGCAGGTTGCTTTTGGTTTTGTGTGGATTTGTTACATGATTTGATGTGAGTGGTAGAATAATAATGAACATTATGGTGTTTTGGTGTGGTGGTATATGAAAATTGTATTGAATGTGTTTAACTTTGAAGATGAAGCAAAATAGAGTAGAAATATTTAAATATTTCTACTCTATTTTGCTTCATCTTCAAAGTTAAACACATTCAATACTATTCAACTTTTCATAATTTAAGTAAACACTTTTCATATACCACCACACCAAAACACCATAATGTTCATTATTATTGTACGATGCACATCAAATCATGTAACAAATCCACACAAAACCAAAAGCAACCTGCATCAGGGCTGAGACATGATAGGAACCAAAAGGATTTTGTCTCTGATAAAAAATGAAGGCCTAGCCTTGCTGGTTGTTGCCCTTGCCACCTGCTCTATCCCCATGACCATCTATAGGTCTATGGATTGTCCTCTGGGAAAAGTCCGACACTCGGGCTGCCCTCGGCACGACCTAATAATAATACATCCTGTAGTAGTCTACCTCCTGTACGGCCTCTGTGTAAGCTCAGAGTGACACTGTGTTCCGAGAGGAAGAGGCGGCCATGCTCTCTAGCTACTGTTAGTAGCCCATCTCTGCCACCACTTGTAACTCTGTGGCCTACCTCTACAAAATGGCTTGATCCCGCTCTGCTTTGGCGTGATCTCTCTCAGCTGTCGGTGCCTACACCTATGCCTGCAACTACAAAATCTTCCCATCTCTAAGATCTAGCTGTAGAGGTGGCTATGCGTAGGGCTGATCTTGTTCCCCATCCGTGAGAGGTGTTGGGATCTTGTCATGGTGTCCTGGATCCTGTTGCTGCTGATCTTGGTGCCCCAGATCTTGCTCCTGCCTCTGCTCTCCAACCTGTGGATCCCTAGGTGGCGGGGCCTATGGCCCATGATCTTGAACTAGCTAATCTAGTGCTGACCCTCTGCCTCCCTGATCCTGATCCTCCCCAGCCTCACCCTGCCCCTCTGCCTCTCGCTATGCATCGTGTAGATGGTGTCCCTGGAACTGTCAGATGTAGAGGTGGCCTGAACCAATCTTGGTATGCCTGTGTGGTCGCAGGATCTGCCTATCCCTAGTCATATGGCCATGGCCTAGCCACTAGCTACATAAAAATATGAACTACCTCGTCGGTAGGTATGTACCGACCCTAGGAGCCCTGGGTCATGGTCCTTGTGAAGATAGCCACATACTGGCCATTGGGATGATCCTATGGCTCACCAAACTGTCATTGGACCCTACCCAACAGGTACATCTCAATCATAGTGTGCTCTCAACCCTACATCAAGTGGTCCTTGCGAGCAAATAATAGTTGTTGTGTATCATCGAACCAAGCTGGTTGTCCAAGGTAGGGCCGCCATGTAAACACTCATATATCATGAAGGACCCTCCTCTAGTGAGGAATCCTATGCTCTCCTATATGGGTAAATGAAATGCCTCCTCTATAATGCCAGACCACAGGATCCTCGGGCTCCATCAGAATAGGAATGACTCATGGACGAAGCACATGGATGTGCTCCCATGCCTAGATATGTAGGAGTGTGACTCCTACTCCAAGTGCTCTGCCATCTAGGTAGGCGAACTTGTGAAGATATATATAGAGAGAGGCTAGTAAAACTGGGCCCCATGCAAAAAGTGTTGGTCACCGTCGGACCATGCGCTCCCAGGCGAGCCCCCAACCAGGACTGAAATATTGGCCTCACCGATTTGGGGTGACAAGACTTGATATAATAGCGGAAATCACCAAGCGGTAGAGTGAGACGAGGGACCTGTGATGTTCCAACTCGATTTGGCCCTCACAAAATATGATCTCATCGGTGTCCATAATGGAAAAATAGGCCTCTCTCCTGACATCCATGTCATAAATAACTTTCTTGCCATGGATGGACAATCTCGAGATCTGCCACAGGTCCTCTAGCATGACTGTGGCCTCGCCGGTCAGAAAGTGAAGTGACGAGGTCTCACTGTGCCATCTCTTGGAAGGTGTTGTTATCATGCCTAAGTGTGTCTGTACATGCAATGCATAGGCGATATACCAAAGCCCCATCTCTCCTAGGTGCTCTTGCTCCCTCTACGTTTGATCACACAAATACCCAAAAATCTCTCAAGACGTATGCTTGCGTGAATCTCTCTCGCCTCCTCTTGCATCAGGAAAAGTCACCATGTTAAAATCATCAAAAAAATTTTTTGTCCGAAATTGTCTTAGCATTCAAAAATTTACCCCAGCATCGCTACCTGTGAAGGTGGTGTATTTGAAAATTTCAAACTGCGATGCTGGAATCTTCAAATCCTCAAATTGCACCGCAACGGTGTACTTTTCCAAAGTGTCACAGTTTAGCAAAAACCCTAACTTTAAAGTCCACCATGGCGGTGCACTTTACTAAGGCGTCAGAGTTTGGAGTTTAAACCTAAATGCCAAACAACACCATAGTGATGCACATTGCAATGGCGGTGTAGTTTAGGCACCGAGTGGTGGAGTTTGAAATTGTCAGCGGTGCAATATGGCACTGCGCCTAAAGATCTAGTTTTGAAAGCATTAAATGAGCACAAAAAATGAAAAATAAGCTCGAGTCAGGTCAACTAACCAGTGGTCCAGTGCCAGGAAGCCACTAGTACGTCTGTACTCGGTTAGAAATATGCATGGGGAACTGTTGTTGCACCATCTCATCAAGGTGTTAGAGCTTAGGTTTGCAGGATCTCTTAAGGCTGAAAGTGAAAATGAATCAGAAGTGGCCCCCCAAGGCCTATTTAAGCCCAAAAATTAGGGTTTTCTAACCTTGTTTAGCCGTCCACAAGGGGTCTAGGTCCCATCATCTCATTTTTACCCAACCAAGGGCCATTTTGCATCATTTTTTGGCATTTTACCTCATTTTTTGACCTCCTGGAGCCCTTTTGGACCCATTGGGCACCTTGTCCTTCTTTTTCATGAGATCACCTGAAAAATTGAAATTTTCGTCCGATCTCTCGAGGGGAAAGTATATCGGCATATTTCTCTCACTGGGGTAGCAATGGGGCAATTTTTTTAAAATAAAAAAAAATTGGCTTTTTATCAAGACAATTTATTCTTTGAACCAACACATCAAGTACTTTGCTTCACAGAGGGGCAAAATGTAGACATGGAAAATATATCGACATACTTGATCCCTATTATTAACACCATTTCATCCTAAATCATCCCTCAGTCTAACCATTTAATCAAATACCCTTATTTGATTAAATTCATCAATCTTCTCTCTCAATTAAATAAATTATTTTATTTAATTAAGTCATTCTCTTTTTTAATTAAATCAATTTACCTAATCTAATTAATCCTATGTCCATATTTAATTAAATAAATCTATTTTATTTAATTAATCTTTAAAGTCTAACTATTAAATTAAACCTTGTTTAATTTAAGCTAACCAATCATCCCCTTTAGTTAAATAAAAAAAATATTTATTCAACGAAGTCTAAAATCACATTCTTTTCATCTTTGATTCAAATTTCAACCTATAAATCTAAGTCAAATTTGTCAGATCATCTAATCTCTCATTAAATTAATTGACCCTTAATTAATTTAATCCTAATTCATGTCCCATCCTCTAGCTTTTGCCACTTGCACATGAAAATGGATTTAATTCATTTATTAAATCTCTATTTTCTCTCAACATGGCATAATAGAGAATATTCCCTCAAATTTGAATTCAAATCCAAGTAGACTTTGTCCTTCCAACAAGACATTTATTTCATCTTTGCATTGAGCCAAGTGGCATTTAAGACATTCTTTTTTCCCTCTTACATGTCATTTCATAATTTTCAAATTCCACCTAAATGCATTTATGGGCACATTCATCAAAATGTGCACATCCTTCATCCACCTATCTCTTGACAAGTGGAACCTTGCCATTGGGTTAAAGTTAGTCCCACATTTCTCCATTTTGGGCATTTCTCCCTCTTTTCATTCTATAAATAAGAGGTCTCTTTCCTCATTTCATCATCCACAATTTGAGTAAACTTACTATACCCAAATCCATACTCAAGCTTTAGCATTTTCATCCATTTTATCAAAGCATAGCTAGGTTTTTGCAGGTTTTTCATCTTGGAGCTTCATTGAATCTTCAACAAAGTGGATCAGTCTTCATCACCAATCAACATTTCATCATTGGAGTTGGGAAAGGGCCAACTTTCACATCAAATTGGCACCAATTCCCCCATGGAATCAAGAGTTTTCTTGTTTGATTAGGATTCAATCTCTTTTTATTGCGTTCTTATTGTGTTCTTCATCTCATTTCCTAATTTAAGCTTTTGTGAATGGATTTCATGGGGAACTTAGATTCTAACTTGCATTTGGGTATGTGCAAGATCATGATGGGCCAAAAAGTGGCAATATGATGGGTTTTTGTAGGGTATGTGGCTGATGACTTTTTTTTAATCCAAAATTCATGAAATGAAAAAGGTTTTTAAAGGAGATTCTCAGCTTTCCACCAATATAAATTATGCTTTATTTTGAATTTAATAAATAATTTTTATTTATTTTCTATTTGAATTAGAGCTAAAGTCCTGATTGATAGGATGATTGAAAAACATTTATAGCTTTCAAACGGTATCACATTTTTTGAATCCGAAAGATGCGTCACATTCTATGTTTCACATACTATAGGATTAAAAAAAAAGAAATGAATTTCGTGAAGTTTTGACCAAGTTAAGGTGGTTAGACATACAAGTTTTTTTATTTTTTAAAAGATGTAATAAAAAAATCAGAATTAATTATTTACTTGGAAAAAATACAAAAAAATATGCATCACATGGGGACATGAGTCCTCTACTTATATCTAAAATCTTATAAAAAAATATTATCATTTTATTGTGGTTAGAGTGGTCAGACAGACACCTACTTCTTATTTTTCCCTGAAATTTAAGTACTATTGCATTTAAATTTCAATTTTTCAGCAAATAGATTTTTTTTTTAAAATAAACCTAGTAGTTTAGAAACTACATTCAATTTTCTACAAATTCTATTCTTATATATTTTTGAAATAATATAGATAACTTATTCAAATTTTTATGTGAAGTTTCTTAACTCTGATTTTTCTGATTTTTTTGCCACTTAAGGTCCTATTTTTTCCATGATGATCATGCACATACCCATTTCAATCTTCTAAGGAGTGTGTTATTTGTGTTTTGTAGGTACTAGGATCTCGATTCATACAATTCTAAAAAATACACTTAAGTATGGCCAGAAAGTGCATTAAGGGGTCATTTAAACATAAGAAAGGGTTGAATTAGTGATGAAAAGTCTAGAAAAGCATGAGAGTTTGTTACAACTCTTTACAACACTTTGAATTAAGACTTGGTAAGTGATAAAAAGGGGTTATTTAAGTTAATTATAATGAGAGTACTAGAAAAGTGTGAAAGTGGGTTACAACACTTCACAACACTTTTACAAGACATCCTAGAAGTCTTAATGATTCACAAGGGTCCAAGACCTAATGTGAATGTGTTGACCACATTAAAAAATTAAACCTAGGAAAAATCAAGCCAAAGTCCATGAGAGAGACTCAAATGAGCGTAAAAATGTCCAACTATACATTTTTTGGCGATGCACATAGTGCATAGCTAGTGTGTCCAAAAAGCCACTAACCATGACAAAAAACCAGTCACAAAATACATATTACAAGAACTGTTACGCTGTACAATAAAATATACATACGTGACATGTCACACAATTCATTACTAGTTTTTTTTTAATGTTAGCTAAGGCCATCAACGGGGTGTTTGAGTATAATGTGAATCGAATTTAACAAACTAACAGAAGAGAAAAAAAGTGAATCACCCAAAACCTTCCTCAAAAACTCCATACTCTTTAATGATTTAGTTTTCTTATCACATAGCAGATGCCATCTCATATTAACTAGGGCAAGAGCTTGTGTTGTATAAGCATGCAATTCTACTTTCCTAAAGATTCCACCAACAAGCACTAACCCACTTTCAAAATTGTAATGCTCCAACGCCAACTTGAACGAAGAAATAGAGTAAATGAAAGGCTACAAATAACATATTGCCAATGTCTTCACCAAATCTTTATTCAGTAAAATGTCCATGCAATTGGACAAGAAAGTTGAAACTACCTCAGAATATAGAGCATGAGGGTTGTTCTGAAGCCATTCGCTACCCACAATTATTCTTATGACATCCTCAACTTGCACACAAGGAATTGTAAAAACCATACCCAACTTTCATCTGCCGCATGCATTGTCCCTTATTTTCTCCCAAAAACATTTAGATAGCATGACACACCATGAAGACTCCATAATATCGCAATTAAATTGAGAATGAAGAAGAAAGAAATCAAAGTCAAATATATTATAAATGATATGAAGAACATCAAGTTGGTGAAGTATATATAGAAGTTAGAACGAAGACAATGAGTATGACATCAAATACTCACACTAAACATTTTTAAATTCACCACTATCATTGGTGTGACAATTAACATTTATTTCAACACTTGAATCTTTAATCATTGATGTGACAATATTATTTATAAAAAATTGTGACAATATTATTCCAAGTTACCCACGATAAAATCCACGTTTTGGCCTCCCCGCTTCCCCGTTGGATTTAACCTAGGTGCAACTTTCAACAATGGGGAGGCGGGGAGTGGCCCAGATTAAATCTGGTGCTTCACATCTATGTTCTCTTTTCCTTAAGACCATTCGCCTATGCATAAACCTTAGACCAAATGGACGACCCAGATTAAGATGTCTTGCTTACCTTTAAAACAAGTGCTTAAAAGGTATGCCCACAACAAATGACAAGATGGTTGCATCAATTAGCATTAATTTCCAAGTTAATTCGATTGGGAATTTGGGGGAATGTGTGGCAACTGTAAGTCAATAGGATCACAAAGATATTTGTACATAAAGAATGCATGACATGTTTGACATTGGTTTTCATTTCTTGGTACGGTCTCCATCAGGCTACGGGAGGTTTTGCTACCAATAGGGGTTGTGCTCATTTTTCTCAAATTGGCTTAGCACTCTTGAAAAACACTAAGGGGAAATGTAGACTCCTATGTTTTGAATTGCACGAAGAAACACAATGCTTTCCATGGTGAAATCACTGAGAAATGATTGAAAGGGATAATTGTTTCCAAGCACCCACTGGTGCTCCAGACGGTGAAGGGTGCTTTGGGCCCAAAATTTTTGCTGGCTACCCACAAGCTTAGGGGGAATTCAAAAATACCTGCCATGTTTCTAGAAATGCTCATGTACATGGGTGTCTCAAAAGCTTGGGGAAGAAGCTATTCCAAATGATATTTCCACACTCCCTATTGGAAAATATTGACGTGGCACTGGACAACATCGGCGGAAATCTAATGACCCCTCTATTGTTGCACTACTACAAGGCTCATGGGAATGAATGGTTGGTACCAAATTTTCCCCTGGTGCACTCACTGGACCATGCAACTCTCAAAAACTAGTGGAGGGAGATTGACCGATGTATCTACTTTCTTCTACACGCGGCTGACATTTTTAAAGACCAACCAAAGGGTTGGGTGAAAGCGTTTGCGGTAGGGGAAGCTCTCGATAGGGAGAGGTGGTCTTTTGATGAGGAGGATTGGGAATTGGGAACTAGTGAAGAATGGGTAGCGAATGACACCAGGAGCTGGGAGGAACAAGCAAACCATCCTACCCATAGTGCCTGCGGTGGTGATTGTTTGGTGATTCTGAATGCAATCAAAGCCAAGAAGACTAGGGAGGCTGGCTGCAACAAAGCCCAAAAGACTAGCGAGGCTAGCTGTAGTAATGCATAATCTTGTATCTGTCGAAGGTAATTTTGGTTTGTGATTGTTTGTAGTCCATATAAGTGTCTAGTGTCAGTTCGTTCAATACTCGGGTCTTTAATGTTTTGTGGAAATGAAGGAATGTAAAAAATATTTTTGATTAATACATGGTGTTGCCCCATTTAGCAGCTATTTAACTATAAAAAAAATGTGCTTAAAAGGATTCTTTAGTAGCGTAGGCTTTAACACTAGTTCCTTAATATTTCTTTAATATTTTACACCTTGCTATAGTTCCTTCGATGGTTCTGATCGTTCATTAATATTATTTTGGTTGTCATGACTTTAATAAGTAATAAAATCTCAAGCATTGATTTATGAAAATCTAATGGTTCTAGTGTTATTTCAGAGGTTTCAATTTGTAAGTTTAGTGCTTTAGAGATTTACTTCCAGAATGCAACTACAACTGTCCATTGAAAATTCATTGAACGATCATGGTTATATTGATTTGTGCTAATATCTGGCTACAGATATGGAATATCCTTCACACATATTTCCTGCATTACTTTGGTCCGAGGATTCAATTATTTTATAAGGTTGATTATTCATCCTTCTTTGGCCTTTACATCCTTTATGTAAAACATTCTTAAGTTTCTAAGCCCTGGTCCTACATTCTTCCTAGGCAGTCCCTCTTTAAAAAAAAACTTTAGGCACGTGCATATTTCTACCACTTAAGTTCTTCTATTGCTCATGAGTCATCACCAAAATCCTTCAATCCATCGGGTTCATTACCGCGATGAGCGATGAGCCTTGATCTCAGCACGTGTCTGCATCTAACGATTCTAGTGTTATTCTAGAGGTTTCAATTCGCAAATCTAGTGCTTCAGAGATTTACTTCCAGAATGCAACTACAACCATCCATTGAAAATTCATCGAATGGTCATGGTTATATTGATTTGCGTTGAAAATTTTCCAATGTTCTTTCTTATTCATTTGAAAATAGGTTTAATTCGCCAATGAAAATATTTTTTTGGTTTGAAAAAGGTTTTAATCGCCAACAAATTTTTTTTTCTGTTTTGAAAATAGGTTTAATTCACTAATGGAAATATTTTATTGGTTTGAAAAAAGGTTTTAATCACTAATGAAAAAAATTTATTGGTTTAAAAAATGTTGCAATTCGCCAGGCTTTTCCATAGACTTCTAGTGATTAGAAAAGATTCGCCAATTGAGATTTTTTTCTCGAAAAATGAAAAAATTTGCCACTAAAATTAATATTTTTATCGGCAAGTATACAAGATTCGCCAGGATTTTACACCTTTGCTAAGGGGGGGGTTTCTTAAATTTATCCTTGAATGACACCATCCTTAACCAACTTTTGCAAAATGTTTCATCCCTTCAAAAGAAAATTTCTGCCATAAACCAAAATCAAAATGGTCAACCTTCATACTATGTAAAAAGCAATCCCTTATCCTTGGAGATATTGAGAAAACTGATACCACAAGGTATAGAGATTCCTAGGTTTGAGAGATATGGAGGAAAAGGAGATCCTTCTAACCATGTTTCTGCTTACACCATCTTATGTAGTGATTTCATCCTTGAGGATAAGCTCTTGGCTAAGCTTTTCCCTAGGTCCTTGAAAACTACCGATCTAGAATGGTTTCCCTTGTTACTGAATAAATCAATTCATTCATTCGAACTTGTTGAGGCCTTTATTACGCATTTCCAAGTGAGCACAACTCATAAGATGACCTTAGTTGATTTGATGAGATGTAAGGAAAAGGATGATGGAAAGGTTACTGACTTTATTTCATGCTACCAAATTCTTTATTCCCAAATCAACATAAAGATTCTCAATCCTCTCCTTCAAAGAATGTTCATTGAGAACTTACAAACTAAGATACAAGATAACCTTAGTATGACGAAGTGTCCTTCCTTTATACACTTATGTACTATGCTTCGTGATTATAAAAACTCGGTTAGTAGTCCTGAAACAAAACCCACCTTTAGCCGTCCTAAAAAGTCTAAATCCACAAATCAAAATAATTACCAACCTTTTAGAAAACAAAATAAATGCTTCCTTCAACTAAATCTCTCTCAACCAACTCAACATGTTGATACCCAAGTGGCTACTGTAAAGAAGACAAGTCCTTTTACATTTGGGGATCTGGTTAGACAATTTACTTCCTTACCCAATACCCTCCATAACACAATGTTACAACTTCTAGAATAGAAAATGATCTCTTTACCTCTCGTTAGAACACCTAATCCTAATAAGCCTTTACCTCTGAACTTTAGATAAAATTCCTATTGTCATTATCATCGACAAAATGGACATGATAGGAAACATTGTAAGCATCTTAAACATCTTCTTCAAGACGTCATTGATTCTAGTCAACTTCAAATTGGAGGTGTTAATGATCAAGGAAATAAGTTTGTTGCCCTTCCTAACCAAAACTTGCAAATCTTTACCAACCCCATGCCAAGTCATAATATTTCATTTGTCAAAGCTAGTGAAACTAAGAAGAATGATGTGATGAATGTTGACATGGATGATGACAACATGGATATTACTGAACAAGGTCCTATGGATACTATTGAACAAGGTCCTATGGATACTGATAAACAAGGTCTTATGGATGATATGATTGCGTTGATCGAAACACCTCATAAGGGCCGAACTAAAAAGCCTCTTGACATTACTTTCTCATCTAAAGATATAATTAGAAATGCACCTAATGGTCCTCTTTACATAATCTATAGAATCAATGGCAATCCCACTAATGGGATATTAATTGATCCCGTCCATGGAGAGAATGTGATCACTGAAGAATTCTTACTTGTGCATGAAATCTATTAAGAAACATATGATAAACTTAAAGCATGGATAAAAATGCATAATGGTTTTTCTTTCCCTATGATGGGATGATCACCCTTCCTCTAAAAATTGGACCAAAACAATTAGATGTCTCATTCTCCATCATATTAACATTAGATCAATTCTGTGTGAAGCTTGGTTATCCATGGCTATGCTCCATGGAAGTCGTCCCGTCATTCATACATAAATGTTTAAAGTTTCCCTTTGACAATGAAATCTTTATTGTGCACCATAGTGGCTTTAATCATGTGTCTTCATGTGGGAACTTTTCATTGGATTTCTTTTGGCCTGAACCTATGGAACCTATTAAACCTTGT
>VDFB02106637.1:0-33446 GCA_007258455.2 Sequoia sempervirens | reverse complement strand
GGATGGTTAAGAAAGAGGATAGAGGACAAACTTCTTAGTGCTTCTCCCACTAGAAATTGTCATGTCCCCTGACCAGCATCCAATGTAAGCATCTTTTGTAGCTAACCATGACCTACCTAGAATAATGGGATACCCTCCTAATATAGCTTTAGGGGAAAGGATCATGAAATCTATTGGGTACTCCCAAGAGTCTAGAGTAACAACAAGATCTTCTATTATACCATCTGGTTTGGAAGTGGAACTATTAGCAAGATGTAGGATAGTAGGACTAGGTCTCATATTTGCAACATTTAGTTGTTGCAGGACATCCTTAGTCATCACATTGATCGCTGCTCCCAAGACTATTAGAGCATTCTTTACTTGGATTCCATTGATGATGACCAAAACTATAGGACTACCTGGGTCAGTATATTTAGGAACAATGACTTTCCCAAGCATGATATCTGCCAACTGTCCCACCACATGAACGATAGTGGGATCCTTTTTCCTCCCTGTATTTTTGAGATATGCTTCCTTGATTGCCTTGCTATATATGGGGACATTTTTTATGGTATGAAACAAAGGTATCTTAACACATATGTGTTTCTACTGATCTAGAATATCAAAGGTTGTTTCTTCCTTCTCTTCTTTTTGTTTAACAACTTATAACCATTGAGTAAATGGTGGGTCTTGGTCAGACTGTAGAGTTGGTTGAGGATTCTTAGGAACATTTGACTGATTAGGGATATTAGATAGATTATGATGCTCCTCTTCTTCCACGTGAAGCTTTTTTATGATAGGAGTGGAAGGAGATGACAAAGTAGTTCCTAAACGCAGATGAATATCACTCATACTCACAACATATGCAAGGAATTGATTGGGATCTACAGAGTAGACAAGCTATTGTTGTGGTTTTTTATTTGGGTTAGGTGTGGGTTGAGCTGGTAACTGAGTAGGTATAGGTGTGCTAGAACTTGAGCTAGTAGGAGGAGGCATGATGGTAGGTTGTTGAGGCTGTGGAGGTGGTTGAATGTAACTAGTTGCCTGGTTTGGCCATTAATGTCCTCCCCTCCATTGGGATGTCTATTTCCAATTTCTTGGAGGTTTCTTCCAATTCCCCTAGAATTGTTGCCACTGGGGTGGAGAGTTTTGGTAATTGGGACAAGTATTTGGAGGGTTGTTTCAAGGCTGAGGTGGGTAGCCTCCAATATTGGATGGGTATGGGGGTTGCCATTGATTACCAGATGCATAAGAATTGAAATAAGGTCCACTAAAAGATAATGGATCTGGTGGCATACCTTGTCTTGGAGCCCATGGTATTCTTTGTGTAATGTAGAAAACTTGATCATCATCAACCTGAACTGGCCTGAATTCTAGTGGAATCTGCTTGTTGTCAATATTGGCTACCATTTTGCATCTGCAGTCCTTCTTTTGTCTACAATGAGGACAATATTCTTCCAACATTGCTTTTTCCTCCTCTTGTTTCTTCTTTGCTTGAAGAGTGTCTAGCTGAGTAGCCATATTGTTTATGATATACTGATTGAAATCTGCCAAAAAATGGGTGATTTCCATCCTTGAAACTCTGTTGGCAGAGGATTTACCCATAGAGGATTGGTAACCTCTTCCCTTCTTTAGAGATGTCCTAGAGTAATTCTGACATATCTTCTTAATATCATCCTAGGGAACTTAGGTGATATCTCCTCCTCCTATTAGGTCCAGAGCATTAATGTAATTTTCATTGATTCCTCTAAGGAAGAGAAACTTTTGAGACTCTTCATTGAGTACATGATGTGGAGATTTCTACAGGAAAAACATGAACCTTGAAATACAGTCCTCCAAAATTTCATCTTCCTTCTAATGCATCTTGAAGATATCATCTCCTCTCATATCACTGCCCCTACAGTATTCTTTATACTTCTCAAGAAACTTTGTTTTCATATCATCCCAAGTCTCCATAGTATTCCTACCTAGGCTCATAAACCATCTTAATGCAACTTCTTTTAAGGTGGTAGGAAATAATTTAAGCCTATGAGCATCAGTAGTATAGTCATAGCATCTGCAAAGGATATCAAACTCAAACAAGAAAGTGTCAGGGTCTTCTATGACAAGCCCATAGAACATAGGAAGAACTGAAGTAGGGATGTTATCAAGATTATCAACTTCATTATGGTGAGTTATAGGAAATGGAAAAGATGGTTGGTTAGGTCTGTTGGGATTTGCACCAGCCATATCTGCTTGAGGGAGTGCCAAAGCAAATGGATTCTCAATCAGGTTTTGGGCAGCTTGGTCTTTAGAGGAAGTTTCAGAACTGGTCAAATTGGGAAATGCATTAGTAAAAGGATGTGCCTCCTCTTCCTCTTCATCTCTTGGCATATTTTGAAACCAAAGTAGCTGGTTATCAGGATTAGGGTCATTAGGAAGGAATCTCCCATGAGCATCTCTTCTCCTACCTCTATGCATGTGGTATTAACTCAGTATCAACCAAATCGCACAAAAAATTGGTGAAAGAATAAAATATCATTACTTTTCTCAAATTAAGGGTATGCTAAGAACAAACTTCAGAGGTACTAAACTAAGAAAGAGACTAGAAATGACTCCAAGGAACTTCCTAGTTTGACAGCATCCCCAGAAACGACGCCAAAAATGTTGGCCTCCTCTAATGGTTCAATAACTTAGCCCTTATAACTTAGAGATTAAATATCTGTATTAAGTAGTTATCTTTCCCATCATGAAAGTGCATTTCATTTTCAACCTAGGGACGTGAACTTGAAATGGGTCAACACTGTCTGTGCACTAGGACTCAACTGTAATCATCCTTATCCTATAACTAGAAAATGAACAGTATTGAAAACTAAAATGCTTAAAAGGAATTAACATAAGTGTTGAACATGAATCAACAACTAAAATGAGAATCAATAACTGAATTGGAATGGATGATATAAATATAAATCTCAGCAAACAAACAGGAAGTTACTCTATCTGCCTTGGCTGTAGGAATAGTCACAAAACAAAGTTTCAATGGCTGTAGGAACAAACAACTATTGAGACCAAAACTAATTACTGAACAAAAAAATTAATATTAAACTAAATGGATGGAATTCTCACCAAGTGAGATTCCTTGAATGAGTCTTCCCTAAGCTAACTCAGATGCAACAAATCATAATATCATTGTATTCCTTGAAAACATGATTACAACATATCAACAATATGATTGTATTACTTGAAACTGAAAATACAAGTACAATCTCAGAACATCCAACCTTATAAAAAGGGGCATCTGACCATTATTTATAGAGGGAAAAGCTTCTAATTAACCCTAACTAACTAGGCAGTCGACTCGAACAAAATAGGAGGATTCCATTTATTGAAAGCATAGAAAAGAGGGGGAGGAAGTTATGCATGCGCTAGATTTAGTCAAAATAGTCTTGTCTCAACGAGTATCCAACACAAAAAAAATTCCTATATTTTCTCAACTAACAAACATGATCATTTAACGGTAAGTTACAGCTTCCATACGAGTTGGGAGTTTCCCTCCATTGCGAGTTTCCTTCCATTGACATCTTTAATGACCATCTTTTTTACTTTCTTAGCAACTGACCAGCTGGCATGAACTACTTCCACTTTTCAAGCTTCATTTATATCTACATCTTAATGTGAACCTACATGATGACATTAGCATGCACAAAACAATTGTGTATCCATAATCACCTTAAAGTAACATTCATTCAACCACATGTAAAATTAACATAGATATATCACAGAGCAGGTTAATTTTATCAAAATTCACAAGGATAAGTTCATGCCCAAGGTTCATAAATTTAGGGAAATAACATGGAGAGTGAAATTGCATAGTGTCAATAACCACGTGCTAAATGTCATAATAACAACAACAAATATATGATAAACCCTATCAAAATTGAGCTATTATTTGGACTCATCAATAATAATAAGAGCCACCAAGAGATGATACTTGAGTCAGTCCCCAAACATCTAAATACACAAGCCCTAACATTTTACTCCTATTTTTCTTCCCAACTCTAAGAAACTTGACTCTCTTTTATTTTCTATAAACATAGTTTTTACAGAAATACAAATCAACCTACTTCTAACCTGACAACAAATTCGTTGAGTAGAGATTTGTATTTCATTCTTATTCGTGCCCAAGATTATGGTGCCACGATGATGTATGTGCACTCCTTTAGAAGCTAAGGAAATAGAAAATTCATAATTACTAAACATAAGAATAGTAACCATAGAACCAATTGGAATGATATTGTTAGGATCATCCTATAAGATATTTCCACAATTCACTTATGTAATAGGGTTTATCTTCTAGTAAATATATCAAAGGTACATACATATTACACTTAATGATTGATATATTCCAAGAACCAAAATTTATTGTGATCCCTATTCTTTATTACCCAAGAACTTTGACCAAATAAAATACTCCCTATTTTCTAAACACCACATTGCACTTCTTTTAAGGTTAGAGTGTTAGCAGAAATAAGATTACGACCAAGATGCTTTTATTATTAGTAAACTAAGTAAATAATTCATTCATCAAGATATACATAAATACAAATTGTTTATAAATGTAATTGTGCAATGTTCACTTCCCAGTTGTCCTATTGAAATGATATTTATTTTCAAAGAAAAAAATGTCTCGCCTCTTTTAGCAACCATTGGTTTTCATTTTGTATTTTTTCTGGATCTTACCCTTCCAAAAGTTTTACATGGTTCATCATCACCCAAATAAACCTATCCAAAATCACCTTAAATAAAGTATAACACCCTGATTCTAATACCCAAGAATCAATAATATTATCTAATAAAATGATTAAAGAACCTTGTAAAACATCACCTACTACATTTTATTCCTTATCATTTTCTTTTGTCCATCTTCTTGTTTTCCCTTTCAAGACCAACATTCTTTGTTTAGGTGTCCTTTCTTCCCACAATACCCACACTCCAAATTTCCTTTGGATTTGGAGCTACCCTTCTTAGTCTTCCCACTATTTCATGGGCTCTTTCCTCTCTCCCTTTATCTTCCTTTATTCTCCATAGTCAAATCATTACCTGATGTCTCAAGGTCTATACCTTTTATCACATTTTATCATTGAGGATAACACCACCAACATCATCAAACTTTAAAATGATTGAACCAGAGATAAAATTACTCATAACCATGACCAGGCTATCTTAAATTTCTAGAAATGAGCACATAATTAAGAGATCCCTAACATCATCATCAAAATTTACTCCTATATAACTTAAATAACTGGTGACCATGCTAAACTCATTTAAAAAATAAAAAATAGACCCACCTTTTGAAAATTTCATATTAAATAAATGTTTCATAATAAATAACTTGTTAGAAACTAAGGGTTTTCATATAATTTAGTCAACACCTTCGTCAGACCCTCTATTGTTGATTATTTTGATATGTTGAAATCCATTGACACTATTAGCAACCATTATATTGTTCGTAATGCATTTCTATCATGAATATCCTAATCTTCATCTCTCATATCCATCAACTTCTTTCCTTTTCCACCTGATGGTAAGAAAAGACCCTTTTGATATAGTTAATCTTCCATTTATATCTTCCATAACTGGTATTTTTAGCCATTAAACTTCTCAACACTAAACTTGCCTTCTTCTATTGCTCCCACTTGAACTAGGAACCTTCCTTTCAAGTTTATCAGCCAAATAAATGTATGACTCTAATACCATTTGTTGGGAATAGGATTATAGATAAAAACAAAATAAAATATAAAAAATATAGACATGGGTATATGTGGTTCACCGAATATGGGCTACACCCACAAAGAAACAACCATTCCTTCCTTTATTCCATCCAATAAAAAGAAGGGATACAATCTACATCACATCCTCTACAACTTCCTCTTTAATCTCTCACAATCTCCTCACATAATACAATACAATACATAGGTGTAATACAACACCCTCACAAAAGGGGGTTGCCTTCTAGGGAAATAAAAAACCAACATAGCCTCTATCATCATATTTGTGACCTAATGATGAATGGTCTAGATTTATGATGAAAAAATATATAAAATTTGGCTTTGAGGGCAGTTCCCTCGAATCCCCATAGATTTGCACAACCCAATAACTTGCAAGGGGGGTTCCCAAATAATGAAATGGGCTCCAAAACTAACAAGAGAAATATCCATAACCAAAAACTGAAATAATCTTTACTATATTGATCATTTTCTATGGATCTATTAGATGAATCATTATTCTTCTCACATTCACAATCCTTCTTAATGTGACTTTTATTGTTATAATTCCATCACTTTACTATCAATTTACCAGAAGAATTTTTATTTCCCTTTTTCTTGGACTTCTTGCCTCCATTTCTTTTCTTATCTCCTTTCTCCTTAGACCTACCTCTTAAAACTATGGAATTGAGAGAGGTTTCATCCATTGAAATCTTTCTAATTTCTTTACTTAAAAAAGCTCTTATGATATTCTCTAGTTTTAGTGAAACAACATTACTATGATTAGCATCATGAATTTTTCCTATGAATAAAGGAACAAAGTAATACAATGCATTTATCTTCTTCTTCCTTTTTCACTTTGATTGACACAATATTAAGTTTTATATTAAAATTATTTAATTAATAAATTACTTATTTTTCAAGGAAATTTTATTAACAAGACCTTGGAATAATACAATATATCATCTTCTTTCATAATAAATAAATAACCCATTCTTTAGATATATTCACAAGCAAATAATTTGAAAGACATAATAAAACAGTGATTCTAGACTTCTTATCCCTAGTCCTTATAAACATGCATATGGGTAAATACCTTACGAAGATATTATAACCCACTAATCTCTCTCCACTAGAAGATCTTCCATTTTCAATTTCTATAGTTCAAGGTTCTAGCTATTGAATCATTCAATCAAACATTTATGTACTATCCTAGATTCAATATCACACTATTTTTTCACAGTATCCTTCAAAGTTTTTGTAACTAGTTATATAAAAATTAAAATAAAATAAATGTTTCAAGGTTTACCACTACATACATTAGGATTTAGTTTCCCAACAAAGTAGATTTTACTCAAATAATAATTAATATATTTAATACCAAAATTTGAGGATTAACTACCCTCATTATAGTTGATTGATAAGTTGGGGTAAATAAACTTAATATTATGTGATTGATAATGGTAAACCATATTAGCTAATCTATCTAAAAAATTAACAAACTAAATGGAATAGTATGAAAAATGTAAGTTTATATGAGACACCAAAGTTTATGTTTTAGACCATTATGGGAGAAAACCCACAATTAAAATATAGTCACTATTATGCTATTTAGAAGATCCAAAGATTCAATAAAATTTGTCTCTTATAGAGTGAAGGTATAGTATTACAACATACCTTTCTCTTGCAATCAAACTCTAATTTGTTAGGATATGTAACGTTATAAATGATATCCTAAGTTGGTTTATGTGTCTCCACATTCTTTAGAAAGTTTCCTTGAGGATATGAGGAGCAAAATATTTATTATTTATTTTCTCATGACAAATTTTAATTGCATTCAAAGAGGTGGACCCACTATGGTGATGATTACAGAGCATCTTGGGAGCATATTCCTTTTGTGTGTCCAAATTCTAGGTGGGGACCACCCATAAGTGCATTCTCTTGCATGTTATTTGCATATTATCTTGGGTTGGGTGCCCAATCTTGCATGTTTTGGGTTTGAGCCGTTAGAGAGTTATGGATCACTTTGTATTGACCATTTTTTATTGGCTATGGGTCAGGTGCCCATGTGAAGGTTATGTGAGCATTTAATAATTTTCACCATGTTTTTGGGTTGTCCACTAAGGGGGTTGTGGGTTTTTCTAGGTGTTTTCTCTTGCTGTTTCAGGATATCATTTGTGGTATTCTCTCCCACAAACTTCTATATATTATAGCATTGAGATGGTGGTTTGGAATATTTTTTTGTAGGTTGTTAGAGTAAAAAAGTACTATTGAAATTTAGAGAGGAGTGTTATTGTATCTCTTTTGAAGATTAATACAAACATTGGATCTCTTTGGGTGTGGAGTTTTTTCCCGCAAGGGTTTATCCTCGTATTTCTTGTGTCACTTATGATTCTCAACTTGTGGTATGCTAATTTTCTGTAATGTCCCCAAAATTTGGACAAAGTGACTCAATTATTTAATATCACCTAAGTCTTAATTTTTTTTTAAAGAGGGATAATAAATAATTAATAAATTAAGTTATAAAGTGACTCCTTGAAATATTTATTAAAGGGGAACATTATAAGTCACTTATTTGTTGTTTATAAAGTGACTTGGGGAAATATTTAAAATATGACATTAAAAAAATCACTTTATGATTTTGAATGGAAAAGATTAAAAGGAGAAAAGAAGTTTCTTGTCGAACATCTTGGAAATATATTGAGTGAAGATCATTTTTGAAGAACTTTTAGAAAAAACCATATTTCCTCTGCAAGCAGTGAACCTCCTTGGACATGGGTGGAACCCTAGCTCTTGTTTCGGCTGTGAGATATCAGTCCTAGCAAGGATTCAAAGTTATATTTTGATGAAGACAAGTTTGGAGTCAGTTGGAAGGAAGGAAAATGAAGTATATCTGATTTTCGTGATTTTTTACATCTGAGAATTTTGTAGCTTCAATGGGTCAAAATAATGAGCCCATTTGCACTCTTTGGAGGCGTTTCTTCAGGAAGAAACCCTATGCGCCCTCATTACAGTCATTAAACATCATACCTGGGTCGTTTTTAGCATCAAATGGGCAGAAAAATAGAAAACACATTTTCTGAGTGAGGATGTGATATGTGTGAGGAAGGCACTTTACCTTTGGCTTCAAAACTGAATTGTTTTTGCTGCTGGATTCCTTGGGAGGATGAACCTGGGCGAGCAAGGAGATAACGTGTTTGTAGGAGTAAGAAACGACTGCTGGTAATGTGATTTCTGTTGCTGCATACACATATCTAGGAAAGCTTTGAGGACGTCTCAGTCAGTTTAAGCTAGGACCGACCATACTTCAGGTGTGAGCCTACTGATGTTGTCTCAGGTTTAAGATACACATTTTGTAGTTGTAATCTATGTTAATGAAAGTCGAGTTTGCTGCTTGTCATTAAGAGCCTGTGTCAAAGAAATATTTTGTAATAGCTGGGTGTTGAGGCAACTCAAGTATTTGAACTGTTGTATGTGATTTCAGTTTATGTTACACTCAAAGATGATATTATAACTGTTGTACCTGTGTAATTTTGATATGAGAATCATCATAATAACTCTCAGAACAAGTCTTTATATCTCTCTTGCCATCATTCTGAGTGTGCCAAACTGCTGTTCTAAGCTGGGCCCAATTCTTAGACAATTTGGGGGTCCTTTTGAATGTGTAAAGGTCTGCAACTAAATTCTGAGCAGCCATTTAATGTATATCAGACTCTCTCTGTCAATGACTAAGCCAAATACACAAATATGAGTATACAACAGTCTGTTATAAGTTTCTGTGTATCTTCTTATTGAAAAATCTGTCAATTCCTATTCTCAGAAATTATTGCAATAATTGTTGTTCATGAAAATGTCAAATCAATTTAGTATCCAGATATCGTATAAGAAGGCATGTTAAATCCTTTGATCATATTAAGACTATTGCTTAGAAAAGCTTACTTTGAAATTCAGTTCATGTTATTCAACTGACTAATGCAAGTGTCATGTTAAGCATTGGAAAAATTATTATTCAATGAGCTCCCTTCAAATTAAACAAACACAAAGTTTCCACACTTTCTGTAAGGGCATTTTACATTTTCATTCATCGTTGCAATTTATAATCACATAATATAATATTGGTAATCTTGAATACATTATTTTAGATTTAAAAACATATTCTTAAGTTCATATTGCTGTAAGTTTTACCTTGAATATCCAACATTTGGTATAAGAGCTAATGGTTATGTTAAGTGAGGGACACATTTATTTTAAGTATTGAAGGTCTTTTGGTTGTAGTGGGATCTTGTGCATTGTGGGTTTTGTGGATTTGTGAAGAAGATTGAAAACCATGGCTTCTACTCCTGTCTAGATATTAAGAAGTTCAATGGAACTTGTTACAAGATGTGGAAGTTGAAGATGAAGGATCTCCTTGAAGAGAGAGATCAGTGTTTGGTAGTTTCAAGTGAAAAGAAACCAAAATCAACGTTTGATGAGTATTGGAAGAAAATGGGCAAGAAGGAATGATGAACCATTAAGTTGTGTCTTGTAGATTCTGTCGGGCTCCTGAATGTTTCAGAAGAATGTACCACATTCAAGTTGTGGAGGAGGATAGGTAAAATTTATCAAACTAAAATTATAACAAATAAATTGTATCTCAAAAGACATTTGTATTCTTTAAAATGAAGAATGGTGATTCTATCGTAAAACATTTAAATTCTTTTAATATGATTATAAGTCAACTTGCATATGTAGATGTTAAGATAGAAGAAGAAGATAAATGTATTTTGTTGTTTTGTTCTTTACTCAAATCTTGGAAAAATATAATTGTTTCCATAAGTGGTGGTTGTATAGAACTGAAGATGGATAGTCTCATTGTTATACTTCTTTTAGAAGAGATGAGGAGAAATCCCATGAATTGGAGCTCCCAAGATGTATTGCATGTGCAAGGAAAGTCAAAAGAAAAAGGAGGGCTAAAGGGGAAAAAAAGAGAGACAAGTATAAATGACGTTCTAAAACCCCCAGGAAGAGCAGATTAAAGTGTTGGAATTGTGGTAAGAGAGGACATGTGAAGGAGTGAAAAAATAAGAAAAAGAGTTTAGATAATTCTATGAAAAAGTCCTTAGAAGATGGTGATTCTAATGTTTTGTTTATTTATGCTAACACTGTTAGTAATGATGCTTGGATTATTGATTCAGGTTGCTCCTACCATATGAATCCTCACAAGGAATTTTTTACTTCATATTTAGCTTATGACAAGGGAGAAGTTTTTATTGGTGATAGCAACATGAAGAAGATTGTTGGTAAGGGAAAGGTAAAGTTGTGTTTTAGTGATAGAAGGGATAAAACCCTTAATGATTTTTTACATATTCCAAGACTTGTGATAAATTTACTTTCAGTATCCATGTTGAAATATTTTGGAATGCATGTGTCATTTGACAAGTCTAGTGGTAGGTTGGTAAGAGGGAGTTTAGTGATTTCTAAAGGATCTCGGATAGGGTCATTGTTTAGGCTTAATGCCTCCACTTTTTATAACTTTTCCAATGTAAATGGAACTGAAAATGCATTTATATTGTGGCACCATAGATTGGGTCACATAAGTGAAAAGGGTCTTAAGACCATTTTGAATAAAAAGTTGTGTGACAGTATTTTTTATTATTCTATTGGAAAAAATGATTTTTTGAGCATTACATGTGTTTGGTAAACAAAATAGATAATCATTTCCTAATGGAACTAATAAATCTGAGAGATTATTAGAGATCATTCATTCGAATGTGTTTAGACTAGTGGATGTTGACTATTTTGGAAAATCTTGTTGTTATGTTACTTTCATTGATGATGTATCAAGATACACTTGGATTTATTTTATGCATGCAAAATTTTAGGTTTTCACTAATTTAAGGAATTTAAAGCCTTAGTTGAGAAACAAATGGATGATAAGATAAGGGTGTTGAGATCTAACAATGGGGGTGAATATTGTTCTAGGGAATTTGATGAGTTTTGTAAGCATGCAGGTATTGTTTGGAAAAATACTACACTATATACACCCAAAAAAAAATGGGGTAGTAGAAAGAATGAACCAAATCTTGATGGAAAGAGCTAGGAGCATGTTGAGTGTTGCTAAGCTTGATAGATGCTTTTGGGAAGAAGTTGTAAGTACTGCATGTTATAAATAATTAATTTATCTCCTTTCTCAACTCTTATTGATAAAACTCCTTATGAAGTGTGGATAGGTAGAAAGCCTTCTATTTCACATTTAAGGGTCTTTGGTTGTGGGATTTTTGTCCATGTGCCTTAAGAGAAGCGGTCTAAATTGGATCCAAAAGCACATAAATGCATCTTCATTGGTTATGGTGAGAATATAAAAGGTTAAAAGCTTTGGAATCCACTAACAGGTGTAAAATGGTTTTCTCTAAAGATGTGATTTTCAAGGAGTTTAGAGCTTACTTAGGTGAAGAACAACCAAAGGAGAAAGATAATACAAAAATAATGCACTTTGAGATAAAGATAGAAAATTAGGAAGATGCACATGTGGAAGAACAACCAGATGGATTAGAGGATGGAGAAGAAGAAGAGGGTTTATATAGTTCAGAGGATGTGCAGGATGAGTACATAGTAGAGGAAGAACAAGTAGATCCCATTACTCTTACCTTGAGGATGTTTACAAGGCAAAAAAATCTAGTTAACAGGTATAACCCATCATACTATCGTTGTGTATTTTATTTGTTGAATACTAATGATAAACCTAGATCTTTCAAGGAGGCTCTTTCTTCAAAAGAAAGTGAATCTTGGATGCAGGCCATGCAGGAGGAGATGATGGCTTTGGATAGTTGTGATACTTGGGATCTTGTGAGTTTACCCAAAGGAAGGAAGCCCATTGGTTGCAAGTGGATATTTAAAAATGATTTTGGTGTAGATGGCTTGTTAGAGCAGTACAAGGCTAGATTGGTAGGCAAGGGCTACTCCTAGAGAGAGGGCGTTGATTTAGGTTAAATTCTATTAAATTCCTATTATCTGTTATTTTTCTTATGATTTTGAAATAGAGCAAGCAAATGTTAAAACTACTTTATTACATGGGGATATTGAGGAAGAAATTTATATGCGACAGCCTGATAGTTTTGTTGTGAAAATAAAAGAACACTTAGTTTGTAGGTTTAAGAGATCTTTATATGGTTTGAAACAAACACCTAAAATGTGGTATCAAATTTTTGATGCATTTGCATTAAATTTGGGTTTTGTTAAAAGTGAAGAGGATCATTATGTTTATATTAAGGTTATTGATGATCATATACTAATCATTGTCTTGTATGTTGATGACATGTTTTTTATGTGTAAGAAAGGTGATGATTAGGGAGCTTAATACTCAGCTTTCTAGCACATTTGATCTGAAGGATTTGGGGGTTTTAAAATATATCCTTGGGATGGAGATAAGTAGGGATTGGGATCACATAAGCTTTGGTTAAGTCAAAGTAAGTATGTTGATACCATTTTGTAGAGGTTCAGTATGCATGACTGTAAACCAGTAAATATTCCATTTTTGGTTGGTACTAAGTTGAGTTTAGACATGTGTCCTAATTATGATAATGATTTTGAAGATATTTTTAATGTTCCTCATGCTAGTTTCATTGGTAGTTTGAAGTATGCAATGGTTTGCACTAGACCAGATAGCCCAAGCAGTGGGAGTTTTGAGTAGGTTTATGTCTAACCTTGGTAGAGAGAATTGGAATTTTGTTAAGAGGGTATTCAAATATTTGTGTGGTACTTCAGATTACTGTTTGTTTTATCATGGTACTAGTGATGTGGTTAAGTCATTATACGTATAGGTTTTTGTTGATGCAGATTGGGTAGGTAACTTAGATAGTGAAAGGTCCACTAGTGGCTATGTTTTTACTTTGTTTGGAGATGTAGTGAGTTGGATGATTAAGAGGAATCCTACAGTTGCATTTTTCACCATCAAAGTAGAGTATATGGTTGCTACACATGCCTCTAAGGAGGCAGTTTGGTTACAAAGGCTTGGTAATGGTAGTGGTTTTGATTGTGGGATAGTGAGGATTGGATGTGATAGTCATAGTGCCATATGTTTATCTAAAAATCCTATGTATCATGCTCATAATAAGAATGTTGATGTTTAGTATCACTTTGTGCAAAAGATGGTTGAGGATGGTAAGGGCTTGATTGACAAGTTTAACACTTTGGAAAATATTGTAGATTCTCTCATGAAGCTAGTGACCACAGATAAGTTCTCTTGGTGCAGGAAGACCATGGGCCTTGATCACTCTACTTGATTATATTTTATTTGTATCTCATGGATATAATTATAATGTATAATGTCAAGTGGGAGAATGTTAAGATAGGCGACATTATAATTTCCATCCTAAGTTAGTTTTTGTGTCTCCACGTTATTTGGAAAGTTTCCTTGAAGACACGAGGGGAAAAATATTTATTATTTATTTTACTATTACAAATTGTAATTGCATTCAAAGAGGTGGACCCACTATGGTAATGGTTACAAAGAATCCCAGAAGCATATTCCTTTTGGACATCCAACTTATGGATGGGGACCACCTAGAAGTGTATGCTCTTGCATGTTATTTACACGTTATCCTAGGTTGGGTGCCTAATCTTGCATGTTTTGGGTTTGAGTGAATGGAGCCATTAGAGAGTTATGGAGCACTCGGTATTGACCATTTTTTATTGGCTATGGGTTAGGTGTCGATGTAAAGGCCATGTGAACATTTAATAATTTTCACCATGTTTCTGGGTTGTCCACTAAGGGGGGCATGGGTTTTTCCAGGTGGCTTTTCTTGTTGTTTTGGGATACCATTTGTGGTATTCTCTCCCATAAAATTCTATATATTGGAGCATTGAGATGATGGTTTAGAAGAGTTTGTTCATAGGTTGTTAGTGTATCAAAGTACCGCCAAAATTTAGAGAGGAGTGTTGTATTGTTGTATCTGTTTTAAAGATTAATACAACTATTGGATCTCTTTGGGTGTGAAGTTTTTTTCCCACAAGGGTTTCTCCACGTATATCTTGTGTCACTTGTGACTCTCAACTTGTGGTATTGTTGATTTTCTTTCATTGTTGCAATTGCTAATCACGTATCATAATATTGGTAATATTGAATACATTATATCATATTTGCAAACAGATACTTAAGTTCATATTGCTGCAAGTTTTACCTTGAATATCCAACACAATTACTAGCCTTCTATCATATATTTTCTCTTTTTCTAACCAACTTTCCAATCTTGACACCTTCATAATAGAAGATGCATATCTAAGAATCATCATGGAATACCAAATGCCTAGTTATCTAACCAATTTATTTAATACCAAGAATCACACAACTATATCCTAACCATACCATGACATCAACATTCTACACATATCACTAAACATTCTCTCTACATGGATAATCACTATGTATACATGCTTCTATTGCATTGTAAGAGTCAATAGTTTTCTAATATATGTTATTTGTGTGTTCATGTATTCCTATATGACCACCTCTACCTATTCAAATATCGTGGTCATATATACAAATATTTGATAATTTATATTTTCTTGCAATTCTTCAAGACATCCTTCTAAACGTAACCATATCCCTACGATTTACTACATGAACTCTAGTTCTACCACAAAGGCACTTGCATTAGCATTCATGTTTCTAAAACACTAAATTAAATATGTTAAAGTGAGTTATCCTCCAAATGGATTATGGTTACTAACATAACACTAGCATATGGAAACCAACATGCATACTTTACTACAACATCTAAATCTCACCACATCATGTTTTATTACATATGTAGCTTAGATTACCAAACTATAGATAAAATCTTATTTCAGAAACTCTCAAAGGTGAGTAACACACCCAAGTCCCAACAAGAAAAGAAAAATATATTTGAATTTTGTAACTCTTTGTTGAATGAATTTTTTATTAGAGAGCATTTAATACTATGCTTGTTTAATTTATCATGCTTTATTACACAATAAAGGGTAATAACGTATTGTTTACAATCAGATAGGAAGACAAATTAATCTCACTTAACAAAAAATTATAGTTTCATAATTTTATTGAACATAAAACATTTAGAATACTACCCTCATTACGTGTATTAAAAAACTATAAAGCTTTGAATACTTGGGGGTATCCATGAAAAAATACCTAGCTATTAAATTGGTCCAAGCAAAGAACTTCATCTACCAATCCTTAACAAAAGGTGTGAAGTTCATGGCACCATTCAAATGGGTTGCACCAACCAAATCATGACAATCCTTAGAAAAGGACAACTCATCCTTTTTAAAGTCCACAACAAGGTCCAAATAAAAATTCATATTGAGATATGTAGATTTAAGAAATCAAGTGCAAGAATGTTCTAATCAACAATAACACCCAAATATTATTTTTAAATAAAGCCTTCACACTTAACACTATTTAAAATAGACTTTGAAGTAATTTTGGATTTGTACTCTTCATACTCATAAAAGTTAATGTAATTAACAAATTCATCAATATAAATAATTTGAAAATGTAAATTAATAGTATAAACGAACTTGTGTGCATTCACATGAATCTTTCATGTTGGTCAATTTTTCATTATAAAAATCCACTTGAAAAGTGACTAGTCGAAGAGTCTCAATTGATGAACAAGGCTCTTCACATTACCTCTTTGCCATATCATAAAAATTTAATTTACTATACAATCAACCATATTATAATCAAATTTAATATTGGAGTTACATTTAAAATCATCAACACAAGCTTCCAAATTGATCCCAATTTCAAACTCATAGTTTTTCTCTAAAAAATTATTTGTCTATACATTCGACCTAAGACAATAAACAACCTTCATACAAATGTAATGAAAAAGCACACACTACAATTTTACTTCTACCATAATAAACCCTTAAGAGTATATTTAAATATATTAGGCATTCAAATGAGTTTATTTAGCCCCATATGTGTTTTTGGAGAAGTCATATATCATTCCTGATACCTTGAGGTTTTCATCAATGTCAAGAACTAGATTATATATTTTTTTAATTATTAATATCATATTTTTATCCCTCAAATGAAAACTCATGTTAAAATGAAAAATATTGTGATAAAAGATCAAACCCATTAATTCATTTAATCTCATACATTATATAATATTCCTCAAGGCCTTTACAAACTTGATATTGAAAGCACATACCAATTCATCTTCGCTTCTCTTAATACTAGTGAACCCAATAAAGATTGATTTTGGCACTATAATGATTGGTAAAAACAGCCATAGACTCATTCTAGGAGAAGTGGAGAGATTGATTAAACTTGCATACTAATCCCATGCATCTCCTTGTAATGACTAAACAAACTATTTCAACATTACATCATCATCTTCAACTTCATATTCATCCATCAATTTAATGAAATATTACATATATGTGTATTTTCCTTTAAGGTTAAATCATTCCACAAAATTTGGATAAACGATTGTCAATTTTACTATTATAAAATTTAAGAAATTATGTATATCTATAAAAAACAATAATTTGTACCTTTCAATAATGAAAGATATTTTTTGAAATAATATTAACTTCCAAAATTATTTTTTTAAATAAAATCATAAATATATACTAAATAATATAAAACTTACTAAAATTATTAATTAATATAAAAATTTAAAGTATATTATTTAATATAATAACTATTATATTCAAATATAAATATAATATATTAAATATAAAAAGTAATATTCATAAAGACAAAAATAAGACTTTTATTATGAAATCTCTTTTAAAAATACCCCATGCAAAAGAAAATGGAAAAGAAAAGAAAACTCTCAATAACCTTACCCAAGATTAAGAAAATATTCTACACAAATTTTTTGAATTCTTTTTAATGTAGAGAGACACACAGTAAGCACATTTGAAACTTCAATCATAATATTCTCATAAATTTTCTATAAAGAAATGAGCCTTTAGACTAGACTTACAAAAATCCATATGATCTCTCTTCCTTGTGAATATATCCACCCATAGGCTTGAATGAACATTTTCATTAATAAGTAAATTTTCTATTTCCCTTTTCATCTTGTAACACTATGCATACAATTATATTTCCCCTTTTGAAATTCAACCAGGGTATTCTTAAAGAAAATCTTATGTGAGAAGAAAGGACTTTGTTTTATTTTTTTAAGCGTGTAACTTTTCTCTTCAAAGAGAAAGGAATGCCCATTTATTAGTAAAGCTTATATAATTTATTTTTGAACTATAAAAATGTTATAGTAAAAATTATTCAAAATATTAGATGATATAATCATTATTATATAAAGAGGATAATGCTTTAAATAAACAATTGAGATCTTTAATAATAATAATAAATTAGGTTCAAATTATTAACAAAATATCAATCAAAATTATTTAAAAATTATACAAATTAAAAATTGATCTAATGAAATTCATCAATTTACACATAAAATACAAAATAAAATCTAACTTAATGTGTCTCAAACAAAAGTGACACAAACACCCCTAACAATTATGTCACTTTATTGATGCTTAAAATCACATTTTGAAACTTTGTAATAAAACTTCAAATAACTAACCTTAGGGAAATCAAATTGTTCTAGGATCATGTTAGATTCACAATCAAACTATATGTGGTTTTAACCAATTAATAAGAATAGGATAACTCTCTCACTATTTTGGCTCTACTTAGGTCAAGTAGGATATTTGTAGAGATCTTTTTATTATGAATAAAAATAAACTAACCACATGGTGTAGCCAAATGCTAGACATAAGGACACTCCAAAATGCTATCACTACATATCCTCCATACTTGACTTACCAATCTCTTAGACCATAGATCTTTCAACAAATAAAAATAATCGATAAATTGTCGTATAACTCAAATATACAACTTCGTCAATATTCTAAAATGTAAAATTTGTATCATTTCTAACTTCACCTATAAATTAGAATGTAAAGATATACATATTTCTCTAAAAGTAGCCCATGAGTGCTCTCAAAGGATGTAGTAAAAATATTTAACATTGTATTTATATAGACTAGTAAAGTATAAAGTGTAAATAATTTATTAGAACTTTGGGTAAATAATTTACCATTTGAAATATTGATGAAATGGCTAAGAATAGGATTTGAGTCTTGATCCATGGGAAACAGATTCAAATCATGATGAAATAAAAATAAAATGTTTGTAAATAATCTAGAACAAATAACTAGAAATGAATATGAGATCTCGTTAGTATTATTACACTTTTACTTGAACACGAATTTAAAGACTTAAGAACTTTACTTGAACAAACATTATTAGGAATTCAAAGGATTAAAAACTTTACATGAACAAACATTATTAGGATTCCAAAGTTGAACAAATAATCCTACCTGATATTAGGGTAATGCTCATACACCTACCTCAATGTAACAATAACCATAAATATCAATGAGCTAGCAAATATAACTTTAGAGATTTGTCAAAACCCTTAAAATTATTAGACATATGAACTTATGTAATTTGGTAAAGCATAAATTATAAATAATTTATCAAAAATTTGGATAAACAATTTATTATTTTAAAGCTTGATCAAATGGCTAAGAATAAGGTTGAAGTTTGTATCAATGAGAAACAAATTCAAATCATAAAGTGGTGAAAAACATGTATGCAAAAAATCTTGACTATATAACTACAAATACATATGAGATCCTCTTCGTCTTGCTCCAGTTTTAATGAAAAAACAAATTCAAAGACCCAACAACTTCATATGACTAAACATTATTTGTAATTCAAATTTGAGCAGATAATCCAAGATGATTGTTATCACCTAGAAATGCACCCTATGCAAAGTGATGGAAACTGAGCTTTCTAGAGAAACATGGGATCATTTCAAGACTGTGGGTCACCTAAAGTTGAAATGAACCTCTGGAGAAGGCCGGCTTCCTTTGTGCTATCACCTAAACTACTAATCTTTGTGAGGTAAAGGGAGAAATAATACATAAATTAGAAACTACTCCTATGGTGATACACCAAATTTGTTCGAGAGACATATAACACAACTTAGACACACAATTTCAGTCAATGACAAAAGTATTGTCTTACACAAGTCAATCACATACATTTTCTACATAAACATTTCATGAAAAGTTTCATATGGCTACACCCCTAGAAGGAAGAAACAACTTCACAACTAGAGAATACTGCACTATAACACATCTCACAACCTGCAAAAATACATATTGCTCTATAGAAAGGTGCTAAAATAAGACATAACCACAAGGAATCATACAGTTTCACAAGTAGTTTCATCAATTATATGAATTCACACGATTTAATAGAGAGATTGAAAAGGTAAAGTACTTATACTCATTGATTTCAATGGTGAATACTGATATACATGTCTGTCATGAGCTACAAAACATAGCCTCTCTTCTGCAAAGAACTCTACAAGTTACAAAAGCAGAAAAAGTACCAAGTTTGAACTATCTACAAAAAGGAAAAAAATGCCCTATATACAAAAGAGTGTCGGCCCCTTAGGGCTTACAAAAATATCTCCCTTCGGGATAGGTCTCCCTCAGATCTTTTTGATGAAATTAATGTTGCATCCCCATGGACATGTCGGTGTGGAGTCGCTCCAGGAAAGGCCTCCCTGATCTTTTGCAACTACCGCATTCACTTCTGGTCTTCGTGTCCCTCGTCTTTGAATCTCCTTTAGTCGAGCTACTTTGAATGCCTCCGAGCCCAGGGCAGAGCCATGTCGTGTTCCCCCGGTTGATCCTCTTGGCACCGGTCAAGCTGCCAACGGTCCGCCTATAGCTTCCCTGGATTGGTCGAACAGATGCCACACAAGCTGCTTCAGGCAGTCAAAGCTCTTCATTAGAATCGCATCTCGGTGAGACACTAGAAGTGTCTCACCAATGTGATTACGCCCCTCTACAGCTATCGGCATAGAAAACAATTGTCGCTAAGAGTTCTCATCGAGCCACAAAATTTATATCAAAATCATCTTTGTCATCGCTTAGAACATTGGCAAGACATATTGCTTTCGGCAAGATGCTACAGCGAGCCCTTCAGGAGTCATATCGACATCGCCACTTCATTGGAAAATCCATCGCTGTCGCCCAGAGATTACGTGTTCGGGAAGACCTTATATCGAGCCCCTCCTCTCTCAACGAGCACATCCATGTCAGCAAGACCCTACCGAGTCAGTAGGACCTCATAGCGATGCCGAATCTTTCTCCCCAGACTCATTCTATATCGGCCAGACCTCGTTGTGACCCCCTTTCTGTCGGTGAGACTTCTTCTCGAACCCATTATCTTTTGGAGATCTCATTTCATTTTGGGGAGACAAGCTTCCTTCGCTGAGACTTTTTTCCGAATGCAAAAACTCTCCGGGCTCATACCTTATTTCGGTAAGACTTCGCCTTGTCGGCGAAACGTGTTGGCGAGACCTAAATCATTCGGCGAGCTCAAGCCACCATGTCACAACGAGGGCTCATTTCAGTCGGGGAAACCTTGCTCGGTCGGCAAGACCTTTCATCGATTTCCATTCCTTTCACCATGACCTCCTCTTGACGGTAGGACATCTCTGCAAGACCACCGTCTTACGCTGAAGGCATCCAGTCTTGGTGAGACATTACTGCAATCGCCAAGACATCTCAGCGAGCTCCACCTATTTTCCCTGATGCCATCTTTTTTTTTTTTCCAAGACCTCCTGCCGAAGGCAATATTCCCCCCCCCCATTGACAACCTTGTGAACAACTTTCGGAAAGACCTCCGTTAGTCGTCGAGACCTCATGTCGAGCTCAAAATCTTCAGGCGAGCTCATCTCATATTGGGGAGACCTTCTGCCGAACTCTCTCTTGTCTCCCCGCTGACATCACTTTTCACCGAGACCACTCGTTTGTCGCCGGGACTTCCTAGCGAACTCCACCTGTTTTCTCGAGCCCACTTCATTTCGCCAAGACCCTTTGTTTGTCGGCGAGACTGCATGGTGAAGGAAAAATCCTTCGGTGAGCTTGCTATCGGTGAGACCCCCTATTAGTCGCTGAGACTTCATGCCAAAGGAAAAATCTTATGCCGATGGCGAAACTCCCTTCGGCGAGACTCCATTTGATTGCCGAGACCTCCTGCCGAAAGCAAACTATCTCCCCTGGCGCCAACTTGGTGAATAACTGTCGATGTAACTTCCGCTGGTCGGGAAGACCTCTCAGCGGGTGACAAGACCTTATGCCGAGAGCTCCCCGATGAACAACTATCGGCATGACCCTTTTCAATCAGAGAGATGCATGAAGACTCTTGGCGACCTGAAAGTCTTGGCGACTGGTCTATTCAACCACACAGGACGCACTGCTAGTCGGCAAGACAACAGGAAGGTCTTGCCGACTTCCTTCTCTAGTGATTTTTGTGCCAAAATGATTGAGGCAGACTCTTCGAATGAGCTCCTTGTGAAATGTCATCATATGCATGACCTAACCCTCGATACAAAAATTATCAATCGGCCCTTATAAACATCTGAAACATAATTAATCCTGCCCAATTGAGCCCATAGGTGAAAATTGAGCAACAATGATATTAATGGAAATCTTGTACAACTATTATGATAGAACACTAGCAAGATATCAATTAGCAAATATAACTCCAAATATTTGTCAAAACTCTTAAAATTAATAAACACATGTGGAGAAATTTAGATCATAAAGAGGAATTATAATTGTAAGCACCTTCTCTAAATTTATAAAATAAGGAATTACGCACTACTAAAAGACTTGAACTTAAAATTTACTAATAAAAAACATACTAGTAACATATATATTTAATAATATATATAAAATACAATAATAGATATCCTTCTTGAGGCACCTATTGCACTTTTATATGAGAAATTGATTAAAAATAGGTGTGTCAACAAGGATATCTCTCAAATTATTTTATATATTATTAAATATGTATATATATGATAGTAGCATTCCGGATGCAACATGTAAGAAATTAAATGAACTAGGCTTAGGATTATGGTTAGGGTTTGGGTTAAAGTTAGGGTAAGGGTTAAGATTAGGGTTATGGTTAGTTTTAGAGATATAATTACAGTAAGAGGTAGGTTTATGTTTATGGTTAGGGTTAGATTAGGGTAAGGGTTATGGTTAGTGATAAGGTTAGGGTTAAGGTTAGAGTTAGGGTTAGGGTTATGATTAGAGATTGAATTAGGGCTAGGGTTAAGGTTAGGCTTACAATTAGGGTTATGGTTATAATAGTTAGTGATAAAATTAGGGTTAGGGTTAGGGTTAGGGTTATGGTTATAGCTAGGGTTAGGGTTAGGTTTAAGGTTATGTTGGGGGTTAAGATTAGGGTTATGGTTACAGTTAGAGAAAGAATTAGGGTTATCATTAATGTTAAGGTTAGATATAGAGTTAGGGTTGGAGATAAGGTTACAAATAAAGTTAGGGTTAGGGTTAGGATTAGGGTTAAGGTTAGAGATAGAATTATTGATAAGGGTAGGGTTAGGGTTAGGGTTATAATTAGAGAAAAATTAGGGTTAGGGTTAGGGTTATGATTAGGGTAAGGCTTATGATTAGGGATAGGATTAAGGTAAAGGTTAGCATTAGAATTAGGATTAGGGTTTTGGTTATGGTTAGAGATGGAATTAGGGTTAGGGTTAGTGTTAGGTTTATGGTTAAGGTTACAATTAGGTTTAAGGTTAGGGTTATAATTAGATATAAAATTAGGGTTCTAGGTTTAGGGTTAGGATTATGGTTAGGGTTAAGGTTAGGGTTAGAGTTAGGGTTGTAATTAGGGTTGGAGATGAAAAAGAGTGTTAGGGTTAGGGTTATGATTAGAGATTGAATTGGGGTTAGGGTTAATATTAGGGTTATGGTTACATTTATGGTTGGAATTAGGGCTAATATTATGGTTAGGATTATAGTTAGATATAAAATTAGGGCAAAGTTTAGGGTTAGGCCTAAAATTAGGGTTAAAGTTAGGGTTAAGGTTAGGATTATGATTAGGTTAAGGTTAGGGTTAGGGTTAGGGTTAGGTTTAGGGTTAGGGTTAGGGTTAGAGTTAGGATTAGGGTTTGCGTTATGACTAGAGATATAATTAGGGTTATGGTTAGGTTTAGGTTTAGGGTTAAGGTTACAACTAGGGTTAAGGTTAGAGTTATATTTTGATATATAATTAGGGTTAGGGTTAGGACTAGGATTACAGTTAAGGTTAGGGTTAGGGTTAGGTTTAGGATTACAATTATGATTATGATTAGAGTTAGAATTAAGATTAGGTTTAAGGTTATGGTTTTGATTAGGGTTAGGTTTAGGGTTAAGGTTAAGGTTAAAATTAAAGATAAAAGTATCCAATTAAGGTTATGATCAAGGTTAAGGTTAGTGTTAGTGTTAGTGTTAGGGTTATGGTTATGATTAGGGTTAGGTTCAAGGTTAAAGTTATATTTAGTTTTAAGGTTAAGTTTACTATTAGATATAGAAATAGGAATAGGATTACAATGAATGTTAGGGTTAGGGTTAATATTATGATGAGGGTTAATGGTATGGCTAGAGTTAAGGATAGGGTTAGTGTTAGTGTTAGTGTTATGGTTATGGTGGAAGAAATATCCTTCTTTAAATGAATATTACACTTTTATGTGACATATTGATTAAAAAATAGGCACCTCTTTGAAGCCTAACCCTAACCATAACCCTGATTAAACCCTAATCCTAGTCTTAATTGAATAAAAACCCTAGCCTTAATTAAACCCTAATTAAATTATATCCCTAAGCTTAATTATAACCCTAAGCTTTCTCATGGAATATTAACCCTAACCCTAATACTAATTGAACCCTAACACTAATCCTAACCCCAAGATTTATCTTAGAACCCAAACCCTAAACCTAATTGAACCCTAACCCTAATTGAATCCTAATTCAACCCTAATTGAATATTATTTAAACCCTAACCTTGATTATACCCTAAACCTAATTAAACCCTAATTTATCATAAAACCTTATTTTTAATTATAACTCTGATATTAATTATAACTTTAATTGAACCATAATTGTAACCCTAATTGAATTGTAACCTTGATTGAAACCTAACCAGGTAGTTAATATCTAATTAAACCATAAACTTGATATTAACCCTAACCCTAATATGAACCCTAATTTAACCCTAATCTTAATAATCCTACCCATAGCATATTTGAATACTAACCCTAACCCTATTTGAACCATAACCTTAATCCCAACCTATTCATAATACTAGCCATAACCCTAATACTAACCTTATCCCTAATTGGACCCTAACCCTAATTAAACCATAATTAACTCTAATTGAACTTTAACCCTAACCCCAATTGGATCGTAATCCTAATTATACCTTAAACCTAATTTAACACTAACACTAACACTAACCCTAACCCTAATACAAAATGAATGTTAACTTTAATTGAACACTAACCCTAACTTAACCCTAATTGAACCCCAACCAAAATCTTTATCTTAGAACCTTAGCCATAACCATAATCATAATTTAGCCTTTACTCTAAGTGAACTAAAAGCATAAATAAACCCTAATTAAACCTTAACCCTAATTGAATCATAACCATAATTGTACCTTAATCCTAATTTAACATTAACACTAACCTTAATCCTAGTCTAATAGTAACTCCAAGCTTTATCCTAGAACCCTAACCCAAGGATTTATCCTATATCCCTAATTAAGCCCTAACCCTAACCTTAATTAAAACCCAAATCCTTACCCTATCCCTAATTGAACCATAAACCTAATTGAACCTTAACCTTATTTAAGCCCTAACCTTAACCTTTATCCTAATTGAACCCTAACCCTAACCTAATTGAACTCTAATCCTAACCCTAACTCTAATTGAACCCTAACCATATTAATTGTGCCCTAATTAAATCCTAACTCTATTTATACCATAACCCTAAACCTAATTGAATCATAACTTAAATTAAATCTTAACCCGAACCCTAACACTAATCCATACCCTAATTGGACCTTAAACCTAACCCTAACCCTAATCAAACCCTAATCTTAACTCTAACCCCAATTGAACCCTTATTGAATCCTAACCCTAATTAAACCCTAACCATAACTTTATTTGAACTCAAATGCTAACATATCCCCAAGATTTATTATAGAACCCTAACCCTAACTCAAATTGAATCATAATCCTTTTATGAGAACTATTTCATCAATTTTTCCTTTATCTTAGAATCCCAACCCTAACCTTATTCCCAAGGTTTATTATAGAATCATAACCATAACTCTAACCGAAATTGAACCCTATCCTTAAACCCTAATTGATCCCTAACACTAAGTATATCCTAACTCTAATTGAACCATGATTAAAAACTAGCTCTAATTGTATCATAATCATAACCCTAAACCATAATTAAATTATAACTCAAATTTAACCTTAACCCTAACCCTAACACTAACCCTTAACTTAATTAAACCTTAATCCTAACCCTAACCCTAGTTGAACCTTAACCTTAACCCTACCCCTAATTGAACCATTATTGAATCCTAAAACCTAATTGAACCTTCAATGAATCCTAATCCTACTTGATTCCTGATCTTAACCCTAACCCTAACCCTAACTCTATTTGAACCCCAACCCTAACCTTAACTCTAATATCAATATTTATTGTAGAACCCTAACCCTAACCCTAATTGAACCCTAATCTTGACCCTCATTGAACCTTCCTAATCCTATTTGAACACAAACCTTAACCTTAAACTTTATAGTAGAACCTTAACCCTAACCCTAATTGAACCCTAACTATAACCCTAAGTGAACACTAATGCTAAAATTAACCCTAATTGTAACCCTAATTGAATCCCAACCCTAATTAAACTATAACCCTAAACCCAATTAAACCCTAGCCCCAATTATAACACCAACACTATTCCTAACTATTAGTAATCATGATTATAACCCTAACAATAACCTTAATTATAGTTCTAATTTTATTATGACTTTGACACTAAACCTAACTCTACCCTACCACTAAGTTATAACCATAATTTTAACTCCTCTTCTAACTCTAATTCTAATCCTAACCTTAACCTTCACCCTTACCATAACCCTAACCATAATTCTAATGAATTTAGAATATAATAATCCTAACCCTAAGTCTACTTGAACCTTAGCTCTAATTGAATGCTAATTTAAATCTAGTTCTCTAATTAAACCCTAACCCTAACTATAACCATAAGCATAACCCTAATTATAACACTACATATATCCCTAACACAAGTTCTAATTCTAACCCAAACCATAATATTCATCATAAAGCTAATCCTAATCATATTGTAACCCCAAGCTTTATCCTAGAATTGTAATTGAACCCTAAACCTAATCATAATTGAACCCTAATGTAAGCCTAACTAAATTGTAACACTAACCCTAATTTAACTCAAACCCTAAACCTTATAATAATCCTAACCATAATTGCACCCTAATTGTAATTGAACCCTAACCCTAATTAAACCCTAACCTAATGCTACCTCTAACCCTAATCCTAACCCTTAGTCTACTAATTATGTGGCATCACATGATTTGTTGCTTTTTAGATCTAAGGAATACATTTCATTCAATTATGAGTACTCATGATCAACACTAATAACTTTAAAGTCACGACTATTAGTGCTATATTATTATAAATATTGGGAATTAAATTAATAAATGATATCATAACTATTGGAAGATGGTCAATTATTAGATCCTTTCCCTTATTAGTAGTTAATTTGTGAAATTAGTTATTAAAAAGAAAATTGTATAAAAAAATTGGGATGTTGCATAAGGTTTTAATGATTTATTTATTTGTATGCCTAATGCCTCTTTATATGTCCTTTAGTTATTTTTCAATTTTTTTTATTGGAATTATTGTTTTCTAGTTATCTTTTGATTAGACTTTTGTTAACTTTTGTGTTCTCTTATTGAACCTATGTTGGATAAAAGGCCTCAACTATTGTCTATGTTGTTATTTTATATATTGAGTTTATTAAAGATTATAAGGCCCTTTCAAAATATTTTCTTAAATATCCTTATCAATTTTTATCAAAAATAAAAACTTTAAAGTATATTGATGTGTAGTCCAATTATATATTCATTAGTTATTATTTATTTGACAATAGATATCAATTCAAAATTTATAATAAATATTATTATATTATTAAAATAATCCTTGATAAATAAAATATTTAAATTATATTATATTAATTAAATTGATCTTTAAGAAATAAATTGATAAAACAAGTTAAAACAAAATTTAAAAAATAAATGATTTACACAATTTTAAAATAGTTAAACTTATTTAAAATAAAAATAAAAATTAACTACTTCTACGATGAATAATAATTATATCACAAGTACCTATTTTGATGACCATAAATAATCTACTTATTGCTCACTACAAAAAGGCCCCACACAAATAAAACATGAAATATTTCAATTTTTTTTTTTTTTTTTTCTGATTACAAAATATAAAATTATATACAATATATCAACTACCAAAGACTAGAGCCAATATAGCCTTCACATTAGAAATATTGGCCTTTCATCTTCAATATGCACAACACAAATCACAATGTATTTCCATATTTGTGATATCATTGTCTTTCTACATTATGGGCTTAGATTTCTATCAAGAGTATTCTCTTGACTTTGAAATAAGTGTAGTTAATTTTCAACTTATAAGCAAAGCATACAATATCATACAAATTATTTTCTTTCCTACGAAAAAAATGTATCTTAAAATAATTGACAAATTGACATAAAGAACCTTTTTTATTTCAAACAACTTGCTTTTATTATTGGTTCAAATAGTTATCCATATTTCGAACACCAACGTTTCAAAAAATATAATCTATAATTTTACAATAAGAAAATGAAATATTATAATAAGAGGTGACAAAAGAAGCTTTCCCATTTTATTTATGTGATATCAACTAAGGTAAAAAAATGCACTTCAACCATGTCCTACGCTCATCATAGATTCCTTCCTACGTGCAATAAATAATGCAAAATCATAAATATACACCAAATAATGGACAATACAATTAACCACAAAGAGATTATATATCAAATTAAAAATGAGTGTCCAACTCTAAGATGAATAGTAGGAATGGATTACCATAGCCTAAGGAGCACACTAACCATTTGATAAAATGCCTCAAAGAGATATCAAAACATGGATCACACAAATATTGTAGGATATGCACAAAAAAATATTGGTGAAAAGGTTTTAGAAACTTTTATGCAAGCACAAATGGTAGGTGTAAGCCATATTTTGCAACTTTTGCTAGCATCCTCATAGTATTGACAACCTCCAAAGCATATTTCAAATCATTTTTTAAAATACTAAAGTTGAAAAATTCATGATAGACCAACATACAAATGTGAAAGCTAAAAGACTTCCAACTAATTTGGAAATATTGTAAAGCATGAGACCACTGAATAATATAGGTTTTGAAGGACTGAAAAATATAAAATAAAATACACATGATTTGGTAGTCATGCATGTAAAATTTGGAAGTATAGGCAAGGCATACAAATAATTTCATAGAGTGCTTGCATAGATAAGGATGGGTAAATAAGGCATGTGACTAGTTTAATAGATTATATTTTGAGGCACTATGGAAGGATATACACAACGTATTAATAATGAAATAAATGCCTCTTAAAAATGTGTTCCTTGGAATATAAAATGTGAAGGGAATTGATATATATTATAAAAGTTATAATTATTATTAGAATATTTGTTTTGTAGACCACCAAAGTCAGGACATAGTTGATAATATATGATAATATTCTAATATTTTGAGGTGATTTTTAAGGGATTAAATCAAGTATTAGTAGATTTTAATATAAAATTTATCCACCAATAAATTTGTTACAATAACATTTTTTCACGAGATGACTATTTTTATTATCATATACAATAGAATGATTCTCACAATTAGAAGATCTACGAGTATGGTAGTGACATCACTACACTACAAAAACCACAAATCTCCTCACTTAAAATACAAATCCAATAAACTAAACTACATAAGAAAATCCACAACAATACTTGATTCTAGGTGTTGTGCCATAAAACTGTAACAATAATATGTGAAGTGATCATTTGGAGAAACTAAACTACAAAAGCAACATCACAACAATACTTGATTTTAGGTGTTGCTGTCCCATAAAACTGTAACAATAATATGTGAAGTGAACATTTAGATCTCCAAATAGAAGATAGACAAAAGGTATCTAGGTTATGCAAAACATTACTTTTCAATAATCTAACTGCCATATTTCTTGGTTGCAATACCATGCTCGGGGAGACCATTAATATCAACCTTGACACACATCAAGTCCACTCAAAGCTTGCACTCTATTTCATCACACTTGTAACTCCACTCAAATTTGATCTCGTTATATTTTTGCAAAAAATGTCCCCCCTATTTTTATTATAAGTTGCACAAGATGGTCTTCATGGTTGTTGTAGTCGATAAAAGTGGGGAGCGCAACATAGAGAGGATGAAGCTAGTAATGGTTACACTGAAAAAGATAATGGAGCCTAAGCATATCGTTGTTCAAATGTGATTTTTTGTGGTCTCCACTATTATTTTAAATACACCATCTCTTCCACTACTGTGGTGTTTCATTTTTTACGATCATCCATTTCACAACACACATGACTCTTCCTCGACTGTCCATCATTACGACTTCTATGCATTCAACCATCATCTACACACCAATTTTTGCAACAAGAGTTATTATTTACACTAGGTCGATGTTGCCACTGTAGGAACACCTCTCAACATAATGATACATGACACTATGCTAACTCGACCAAGAGATCTATGTTTGACTTAGAATCCAATCCTTTTACCATACAAAACATATTCTTATACCCAATATTTATGCCCTAATTACACATAGAAATGACACATATTCACATCCCCATTGTGCATATGATTTGCAACAAGAAGAAAGACAAAATATTCTCATTCTATTTCTCTTTTTCATTGAAACTATCTTCTTGACTGAAAATACCTTCTCAAATTTTTCTCCCATATATTTGACTCTAAACAAAAAAAAATACCTTTACCCAATAGGGGAGAGGGGCCCATAGTGGAGCACCCAAGCTTTCTGTTTCTCAAAATTCTATGTGAAATTTTCAAATCAATCCCAATTTTGTAGAGCAGTTTATTTGGCAACTCACATGCTTCTATATTTCATTTTAGGGTCACATCATCAAATATGATGCCACATCAGCATGCTTTTTGTTGAGGTATCCAAAAAGAGCCAAAAAAAAAGTGAGACTGATAGTGGTGCACTAAGTCATGTTTTATTGGTGCACTAATGTGGCATCACATGATTTGTCAGTTTGTGTATTTTATGGATAAAAAGTGTTTTACAATTGGATATTAAGATGCTCTACGATGGGGTCCACTGAGGACTATTTCTATCCTCACTATTGGATCCTACTCCACTATAGACCCCTCTCCCCTATGTAGTTTCAACAATCTTTCCCACACAAAATACACAACTCTAAACAAATATTTATCCAATTTAATTTTTTCCATGAAATTTTGAAAAAATACTCTTCTATGTAACTTTTTTTTTCTATGTAGCTTCTTGGCTATGAGAAAATAAAATTTGATACTTTCCTATACAATGCTAGCACATAAAATCAAACTCTTTGAACAATCACTTAAAATTTTAATACAAATTTTTAAATTATAATGGAAAAACAATATAATTCACTTAGTTCACTTTTGACCCATGTGAGTCACCCACTAAAGAGAGTGGCCCACCTTAATACACTACAAGTATATTCATTTTCCTTCGAAACATAAACTTTCCATATTAATAGTTAGCTCCTATATTACGATATACTTTACACAAATAGGCAGTCTATAGCTTTCAAAGATCATAGAATACACATATCACCATAAAAAATTAATTGAACATGTTAGGGGAGAGGGGCCATAATGGAGCAGGGTCCAATAGTGGGGATAGAAGTAGTCCTTAGTGGGCCTCATAGTGGAGCACTTTAATATCCAATTACAAAACAATTTTTATCCATAAAGTATGCAAAGTGACAAATCATGTGATGCCACATCAGTGCACCAATAAAACATGACTTAGTGCACCACTATCGGTGTCACTTTTTTTTTGGGATTTTTTGGATACCTCAACAAAAAGCATGCTAATGTGGAATTATATTTGATTATGTGGCCCTAAAATGAAATATAGAATCACATGAGTTGCCAAATAAACTGTTGTACAAAATTGGGAGTGATTTGAAATTTCCATGTAGGATTTTAAAAAATGCAAAGTTAGGGTGCGTTAATAGGGTATACAGTCAAGCCTTTTCTCGTGCCTCCTCACCTTTCAAGCCCACCACATGTTTAAAGTTATTTGAATCACTTTAAAAAAATTGGTACCGTTATCCAAATAATTACCTATGTGGGGCCATCACACATTTTACTTTTTGAATAGGCATAAATTAAATCAATGGTTGGAAAAAGACAAGTATAGATCAATGGCTCTCGAGAAAGGTTAAGGGAAGATACATGCTAAAATATTTTTGCTATTTTAAATATTGTCATATTTTGTCATTTTATACTAACTTCTAGAGATAATTCATTTTGTCTCCTAGCTATCATTATGGTAGCCATTCAGTTTGAACAACTCTTATGGCGCGGTTTCATGGAGGGGAGCTTCTTAAAAAAAAATTATGGGCGTTGTTGAGATTTTTTAAGATTATTTTAAAGTGGGTGGTCCCATAAATTTTGTAGTGTAGTTTAAGTTTAGAAGTTTAAGCTCCTAAATTTATGGAAGTTGGTTGTCTCATGAAGTTTATTATTTTACAAAATAAAATCAAAATTAATTGGTAGGAATTTAGAAACTCCATATGATTTCCAAGTGGCAAGAAAAGCCCAAGTTGGTGGAACAATTTTTAGCCCCACCTCATTTGCACCCACTAAATTTTTGAACTAAAAAGTAGGGGCCATTATTGTTGAGGAAAAAAATTCTAATTAATCTTGTAGCAATTTTATTTTTACTTCATGGGACCCCCTACTCCTTCAAAATAGATCCTAAAGCCCCCTCATGGGACCACACCCTTAGTTATAAGAATTGAGAAAAACCACTTGTTTCCATCATTTTGAAAAACCACTTGTTTCCATCATTTTAACTTTCATTTATTGAGTTTGTTGAAGCTGTTGCAGCCTACCATGGCATAAAGATTGCTAGGGAGAAGGAGGTCTCAAAGTTATGGGTCGAAGGGGACTCCCTTAACATAATTAATTGCCTAAAGAAGTGTTTGTCTCCCTCTTGGACCATTGAAAATTTTATTTTGGATGCCCTTGATATTCTGCAGGATTTTAATGAAGTCTATATTTCCCATGACTTTCGCAAGGAAAATGGGGTTGTTGAATAGATGGCGAATCATGGGGTTACGTTAGCTGGAAATTGGGAGGCTAATGATATCCTACCCATTGATTTAATTAATTTTCTCAATAATGACAAATTGTAGTTCGTTGGTGGAAGTCGTCTCCTCATCTAAAGGCTTGTGTGATTATTATGGCCTTCCCTGGTTGATTAGACACCTTAGGATTATAGGGATCCTTGGAATTTGTGGGCATCCTACTTGTAATTCCTGAAGGCTCCTCACCATTATTGTCCTTAGTACTGCACTTGTCAGGAACACACACTTTCTAGGTGCTCT
>VDFB02106636.1:0-13686 GCA_007258455.2 Sequoia sempervirens | reverse complement strand
TGCTCTTCACCCTCATAAAACCACTCCATCTAGTTACTTTTGGCCTTAGGACGAAGAGGGCATACATGTTTTTCATCATAAGGTGCCTTGCACCAAAAACATAACTTTTTCTTGCGTAAATCATTCAATGTTTCCCAGTCAAATGGTGGTGCATTTCATTTCTTAGGATCAGGTGGATCCTTCTTCCTGTCAAATGCTCTATTCCTATCAAATGATCTGTTAGCCTCGAATAAGGTGTAGAGCCTGAAGAGAACTTGCTGCGAGGTGCTGCAAGCTCCATACAGCATGCCTTCCTCATTGCCTCCTGAAGAGTAGGAGGATCAAACGCCTTGACCCAACCTCTCATCGGCTCAAACAATCCCTCGATAAACAGAATGACAAGTCTTCTCTCTGAAATACCTGTCACCATGACTGCAACCCTTTGGAATTCACCAATGTAGGCATCCAAACTACCTATCTGCCTGAGCTGAGCTAGCTCCCTGAAGTTCTAGATCCTTCTTATCAAAACGCTCTATGAGCTTGTTCGTGAACTCCTAGTAAGTAGTAACCGTGTGATGACCCAATGTGTACATGTCGTGATGCCACCAGTCATGCGCTAATCCATCAAGATGTAGCGTGGCAAATTTAATGGCCTCGTCCTCCTCCATAGGTCTCAAAGATAGGTAATTGTCTAACTTTTGTACCCAAGACCTCGTTGAACTCTTATCCGAGCCATCAAAATAAGGCAAGACAATCTTGCTCACTACATGCTGAAGATCCCTATTCACCTGTGGTGGTGGCTGGTACTAAGGAGCTTTGCGCTCGAATCTACCTCCACCCCTGGGTCTATGCACATCTATAAACTCATGAAAGGAGAACGACTGCCTGATCTCAGGAGCCAATGTCAAGTACTCTCCAAAGAATCTGGTCACATCTGCCACTGATGTACCATGCTGTGGCTGAAACTCTGGCTGGTGACCTGGCTACTCTGCCTCCGGAGTCAGAGGTGCCTCCCTAGTAATAAAGGTAGGTTATCCAGGCCTACGCTTATGAAAGATAGGTGACGACTGTTGCTGTGCTGACACCTGTGGCTGGTCTATGCATGCAATCCTGCTAGTCTGTCCTATCTGTATGTAATGTTGCTGAGGCGGACCATACTGCCTCATCGTGCCCATCAATTGAGACATCATGTCCATCATATTGCCATGTCTCTGCCTGACTTACTATAAATAGTAAGTGCCTGAAATTGACTCTATAAGACTCTGCCAAGGCCCAAACCTGAATCAACTAATGGAGTACTGTCCCCAAACACCGGATAATTGCCAAAATAACCCTCTAAACACATCTGTTAGCCTACAAGGGTCTGAACGATAGGCTAACCCCTGAAGCAACTGAACTGCCTAGGAAGGGGACATTACATGTTAGTATAAACTTGTGCCCAATGCTAGATGGAGGATTAATCATGTCAATGAAATCCAACCAACACATGGAAAACTGATGATCCATGGAGATGGCTTTAAAGGGAGAGGTGCTTTTTTTTCTTGCCAATGTAGAATTGGTAGTTCTAACAACTATGCAACTATCTATTTGTATCCAAAAACATTTGTGGCTAATAATATCCTGCTCACAATTTTAATGATTGTGATTTGAGCAAGACTATCATCCACCTAATTGTTCTTGATTAATTTTTTCGAAAATTTGTCATGTTCTATGCATCTAATCAATACTTTGTCGGAATAGAACATCTTCAATCAAGCTATATGGCATGGTCTAAAGCCTATAATCTCTTTTGAGTGAGACTCAGTTATTTGGGGTATTGGCTCATTTCCACATATCAAATCCTATTTTCAATCCACCACAATTGGCATTCTTCATTTATTATCAAACACTCTACATCATGTTGTTGCTTTTCTTCTTCCAATTCCTTGGGAATAAGGATATTCTCCGCTAGGTGTTGGCAGAGGACTCTTTCTCTAACCAATTTTGTGGGTTTCATGACTATCTTATTATAGGATTTTTGTGATCCAGATGACCCTTTTTTCTCTAATATCTTTACATAATGAACTACCTACTACTTGAATGAACCACCATGGCTATTACTCTATTTGCAAATAATATGAGTCTAAATTTCCTTAGCCCTTTTACCAAAGCATAGGTTTGTTTGTCCACATAATTGTATTTCTCCTCAACACCCTTCAAGGTTTGACTAAAGAAGGCAATGGGATGTTCTTTAGTGTCACCCTTTCCATTCCTTTGGGTGAGTACCAAGGCAATGCTAGCTTTTCCTCCATAGACATAGAGAATGAAAACTCTAGAGAAATCAAGATTAATCAATATTGAAGCCCTTACAGATGAGCTCAAATGCTCAATATCCCTCCTCTATCCATTTAACTTGTTGGTCCCTAAGCATGAGAGTGATGGATCAAATGATGCCTACAAAGTTACATATGAACTTTCTTACAAAATTAATCTCCCCTAGGAAAGATTAAAAGCCCTTCTTGTGTCGTGGAAGTGAGACTTCTAGTATGGCTTCAACTCTTTTGGGGTCTATGGAAATGCCATCTTTAGAAACAAGATGCCCCAATAGCTTTTCATTGGGTGCCCCAAATATGCATTTTCTCGAATTGAGGGAGGTCCCAAAATGATAACACCTTTCAAAACCTTCTTTGCATGATCGAAGCGTCCACTTTGTTCTTAGAGAACATAGTTAGGTCATCCAAGTATATTAGGATGATCTCATTGATTAGGCCCTTGAAAGCAATATCCATTATTCTCTAAAATGTAGCTTCAACATTTGATAGGCCAAAAGGTATTTTTTGATAGACATAGGTTCCCCATTTGTTCCTAAATGTTGTCTTATGTTGATCTTCTTGTCTTGTGGTATTCGTCAACATTTTAGAGGAAACCAACAATCTGTTGGTCAATCTGGAATACAATCTAGTGGGATTAATTTTTCAAGTACTACAAGTCTAATTACTAGTTTAACCCCATTCTTAGTTTTCAATAGGTCAGTGGTGGGATCAAATGAAGAACCAATAAGAGTAATTCTATCAACTTTGGCATTCCTCTTTCTAGGTATCGCTTGTATATTGACAACATCAGAAGACTCCAAGAGATGCCATATGTGGTGCTTGTATGCTCTCATGACAGAATTCTTGGTCATGCATAAGGACCTAACCTATTTAATTACCACCTCCAAGTTACCATATATCTGAAGCATCTTGATACCCTTACTTTTTGCAAATAGAAATCCTTGCACCTGAGCCTCATACTCCACAATGTTGCATGTGTGGTTGAATTGAAATCGGAAGCATTGTTAATACTTTTCTTCTTGAGGGGAGATCAACTCGATGCTACCACTAGCACCTATTCTCCAATTAGTGTCATCAAAATATAATTTCCAGATTCTGATGTTGTTTTCTTTTTACGATTTTTGGGATCAACCAATGTACAGTTCTTTGCTAGTTTACGTATTATAATTTTTGCCTTTTCCAAATATTTGCTAAATATGCATTTTATCAAACAATTTGAGCACACTAAAATTTATGTGATAACAGTCTACATCTGAAATGAAATTTTCTATCAAGATATTCATTCACTAATCATTTTCAGACCAACATGCTTTGAGTGACACATAATACTTCTGGAAGTCACAATTGTACCATCCATACAAATCGTGAATCAAACTACCCAAAGTAGAGTAACATTACATGCTAAAAAGAAACATATGGTTCAGGTTACCTTCCCGTGGGATCAATGGCAATGCAGTAGCAACCCGCAGTGTGAGCAACAAGTGTATGAAGCTGTTGAAGAGAAGGATATGCAAGCACTTCAACTGTTCCTGAAACACAAAGCAACTACTATATAAATTGTGGTGCATAGCGTTAAAATATGAAACAGAACCTATCTCGTCAAGGTTTGATTCTTGTAATATTCCCACCAACCTAATAGAAGACATACATTGAAGACAAGTACCTTACAATTAAAACCACAATAATTGTAGCAATGGAGAAGTCTTAATAAAAAAAACCCTAAAACTGTAAGGCCACTAGAAAACTAATTTCATCTTCTCTTCTTATTATCCATTTTATGGAGAGAATTCCAACATATGGTGTGATATGAGAAGGCTTCTTATATTACTTGTATAATCATTATTCCTCTATCTGCATAACAATTTATACACTTTGATGTAACTACTTGCATGTAATATTTGGGAATAAACATTCATGGAGAGATAATTTTCTTAATTGGCATATTCAGTAGTTATAAATATGTACAAGAATGAAAGTTGCCTTCCACATGAATGATAATGTTATGCCTAATATGTAGCCATGTTAATTTGTGCATGTAATAACTCTCCCAATGCACACTCCACAAAAGCAATCACAGGTTCCACAAAAACATCCTTGGTATGTATTCAAATTATATTCAAGTTTTTGTTAACATAAATCCACCAGCTAATTCTGTGTGTGTTAATTGAGTTCAATTCCCTCTTCATCACAAGAATCTGAAGATCGTCCTCAGCAAGAAAAATGAGTCATGCTGTTTCCTATTGCATAACTCTAGTGAAACACACAAAGCCCGTGCAATTCAAACTTTTTATCTGTAGCCATTTCTAAGACAACCTGGGATTAGACTTCATTTGGCCATTCATTTGTAATTACACTAGAAATATGAACGTAGAAATATTATACATTCATCATTACCGCAACTAAAATTCCTTATTAATTCATGACACAAGTATAAATATCACCCATTAATCTTCAAGGTGAGAATAATTCACTTTAGGGCCAAACCAAAGCATAGGACCTAATATTCCACCTAGCCACCCACATAGCAAGTATCTAGTTTTACAAGGGTTATTGGTGAGGCGTGCAAGAACCATCAAAATATCATCTTGACTAAAATGCAAAAGGTCTAGAATATTCATAACCATTCATGCAAAAGTTCTAGAATATTCATAACCATTCATGCAAAAGTTCTAGGATATTCATAAACATTTCTACCAAATACCCTTCTCAACCCCCATCACTAATTACTCCTTGACCCAAACATTTATGTAGAACTCAAAACCCAAACTAGATCTTGACTTGCACAAAACATAGACTGGAAGAGCTACAACCACTCAATGGTCCCAATCACCCATGATCAAGGAAAATTTCAGCTACAACTGATTCCACCCTACTACAACGAAGGTGGTGTCCTCTAGCTACAACTGAGATGGACATAATTCACAACGACCAAGATGACTATCATCCAACCACAAACAAAACAACTACCTAGGCTACAACCCAACATTCAGCTCCACTCTCCAATTAGTGGCGGCTAGAACTTATCTCAGCAAGGCCATATTAATCTACCCAACTATAATGAAGGCAATAAAATTCCATATTTGCATATCTAATAGTGAAGGCTACAACCAGGACCACTGGGTGGTGGCTACAACCAAACCCCTAAGACCTATAAGTTGTACAACAATTTCCATATCTACCACTATGCTACCTATAACTATAGGGTAATTAATTCACAAAGTGCCCCTATGTCCAACTTACACATACACAAGCATAAAACCAAGTCTTACACATACACACAAACCCTATTCATAGACTTAACAACAAAAGTATTATACCTTATCAAAGCCTTCACTCATCCCCTTTGCTAATCTATTCTTACTTCCTCCAATCTACTTTTTGTAATTCCTCTACTATTCACTCCAACTTTCACACTTAATGTCCATAACTTCAGCGACCTTCATCTAATAGTTCTTATGGTATTTATACTAATTCTCATGTCTCTCCTTTATGGGAATTCATTGCCTATTCTAGGATGCACATTAATTCTCGGGATCTTTGTCAAGGATTTTCCTAAAAAATTTAAAACATTTGTCATGTCCCCTTTTCAAGCTGAAGTCACTGGGAGTCCCCTAACCTATTATTTTATTTTCAACAAGCTACTAGGGTGAAGTAAGGGAAATAATTTAATAAATTAACTTAAGTTGTCCTCGGTAACTTTACATTATATTCATAAAAAGACAACTTCTGTTTTATTATCAAAACTGTCAAGAAAATAGGGTCAATGTAATGTTATTTTAAAAGGGTATTTTCTAGACATTTCTAGAATAAGGCAAAAAAATCATTTTAAAATTAAAACGAGGGTTATAAAAGGAGAGACTAGGCATAGAAGAAAGCATCCATTTTTATGAAATGAAAACCCCTTTTCTCTAAGATCAAACTTTGTTCATCTTCTTGCATGAAGACAAAAACCCTCGAATCCTTCATGGTGGTTTCATTCAACGATCATAGTTGCATGAAGAGCTTGCAATTATTTTCCAATTCCAATTTGGTGATTGCAAATTCCAGTGAGTTTATGAATTTTATATTTGATATCAATTTGTGGTTATTTCAAAATATTTTATTAGTGGATAATGACAAATATTTTAATACTGGCTTTGTCATACTATTGTTCGCCAGGCCATACCTCTTTATATTGTTCTATTTTTATTGTTGTAATGGTTGTACCTTTATTATTCTTGTTGTATCTTTGTTGGAGTTTCCATACCATTTGCAACATTATTCTTGGTATTCTACCTAGCCTCCAAATTTATTCCTTGGCCGCTTTTGAAGTTATATTGATTATTGTTGCCTTCGGGTAGATTACATATGTATATTTCTAGCATTGATAATCTCTACAATTTTCTAATAGAGCTATTATAGATTCTCCATTTGTTTTGTAAGGCTTGTTGTAAGGGCCTTTTTCAAATCATTTTTCAGATTTTATGATTGCAATATAAAGTTGTGTGGCAAGTGGCTTGTCACTAACAAGCATGCTAATTAATATTATCTTATTCTCTCACCATATGCTCTCGCCCTACACATCCCGAGATCTTGGTGATCAAAATATGTTAAGATTTCATACATAATCATTGTGTAATTGTCAAAAATCTAAGTTACCCGTTCCAGTTCCGGTTCGGGGGTTCAGTTCATTTTGGGTTCGTTAGTATAAAAATTATATATATATATATATATATATATATATGCAGCCTAGAAGCATGAATTAGAACATCACATAACATCATATAAACAACAAAACCACCATAAACTTGAATATCATTTAAAAGTTCAAACATTTAATTTTTCAAACATGCATGATAAATATTGATTTTTCAAACTTCAAGTTCAATATTACAACACTTTTAAAGTTTTAATCATCAAATTCATCCATATCAATGTCCACATTGACATTAGATGAAGTAGGAAGACTACATGTGTTGGCGTTTAAATTCGCACCTCTAGAATGCGGATTTGAAACAGACAGCTATGCACAGATAAACTGCTCTTCAAATTAGGAGGGGAAGCTCCCTCTTGCTGATGGTGTTCAAGAAAATAAACTAAAACTAAGTTGCCTATCTTTTTGATCAACTACAAGCACAAGGTTTATAAAACTCAAACATCGTAGTTGAGATTTTCTGTTTTGGAATTTCAACTACGACTAACTTAAGCTAAAGACGTTTCTATTTTCTCAAGTAAACGCAGAGCAAGAGAAATAGAAATGGACGAAGTATGATTTTCTGACAAAGTACTTAAACAAACTCTCCTTCCAACACACATCTACTTACTTTCAATGCAAGTTGAAATTAAAGACCATATAAGCATAACACAAATAACGGAAATCTGAGACATTATATCAAGGAAAAATAGGCTCAAGACTTTATTTCTCAAACTTCTGGAACAAAGATTACACTAAACACATGCACGGAACAAGAACTTGCAGCTAAAAGAGATTTGCAGTCTTGTTCTTACACAAAAGGACAACAACTACAATAACAACTTGCTGGCTAAAAGACACTCAGCAATTCGCTATCATAAACACAATTGAACAATACTAAATAACAATAGAAGCCACTATAGACTCAACATTTGTTATCACTAGCATGGTTGAAAATAAATGAGCAAGGCTGCTCTTATTTATAGCCTAAGCAAAGGAGTAAGCAACCCTAAAATCTCCTTGCTTTTACAACTAAGACTTGCTCAACAAGCAAGCTTTATTTCTAAAACTAAGAGAAGATAACATCTAACATCTAAGAAAGCAGGAAAAGCTGGAAATGCTAACTATTACAATTTATCTTCTTTCTCTTCTTCAAAGAATGGATAAGAATTGCTCCAAGAATAGAAAGAAAGCAGAAAGAAAGATTCTGAAAGAAAGCCGCTTTAAATCTCAATAACATCCGCTAAAAAGTAAGAAACTGTGTCATGATCAGGTGCATCTATACCATCAATAGCAAAGTTGCGTTTTTCTAAGATATCCTGTCCATCTGCAATTGATCTCAAGAAATCTTCAACCTCATTGGCCGTTTTTTCAAACTTTGCTAACATCATGGAAATGTGACCCATTCTACCACCAACTGAATAGATGTCATCACAGCTGCGAACAACATTTTGAAACTGATTTTGCACTTCATCAAGTCCGACATAGGAACCATCTTTGAGAAGGAATCTCTACAACAAATTCACTGATGAAGAGAAGAGCTTTGATCACCCTTTGTCTGTAGGCGATGAACTCCTCAAATATCCTCTCGTAAGTTCTAATTTTGAAGATGTGAAGCTCTCTCCAAGCAAGGATCTGCCTCTTGTGTTCTTTTGAAACCGTTGAACCATAGGCTGTATCTAAATCTACAATGATGATTTCATGCCTTGGTTTCACTTCAGCCACTGACTGTTGAAACCCTTGAATACCTTGATGTAGCTCATGAGCATTCTCCCTTAGCTGAAACATCCGCGCCAAGATTTACTTTCCTCTGATGATGAAACTCTCAATCCATTCTTGAGTTTCCTTCCCATATATTACCAGCTGTCTCAACTAATGATGATCAACTAGTGTCTCTAAAACCTGGGGCAGCAACTGAATTGCCTATGAAGTGCCATGGACAAGGTTAGAAATATAAAACCTAAGTTGTTGTATTTCAACCTTCAGGGCTGTTTTGTCTTCTCCATCCTTGAGCACTCTTTCTTGAAGGCTTTCGGATACAATTCTGAACAAACTGACATCCGCATGTCTAGTGTTTTTGCCGAGATTAACCTTCACCATTACGAAGTCATCCATATCTACTTCATCCCTATTCTTGTCTTCAGGAGGTGTAGCAGTCTCCATGATCATCTCGCCATCAGGATTTCTCTCAAAGTGAACTTGCCTCTTTGCTTTATTCTTAGGCAGCTCCTGATATATAGTCAAGGTCGTAAAATTCACCTAATATGAAGGTCTTCTTCTTACCCTTCTCGGGAGCTCTCAAAAGCCAAGACCACGGTAGTATCTTTACTAGCTTCCTTAGGAGTTGTTGTGACCTTTCACACATCGCCCCATTGCAAATGGGGACCCCCAGTAGTTTGCTAGTTTTTAGGGTTTTGCCTCTGTGCAATGATTTCATGAGGTCACTACTTTGAGAGTTTCAAGTCAATCTTTTGAGAGTCAGCTGAGCCAAGTTGATAATCCATGCCCCGACCAATGCATAAACGCCATGGAAGGACTCGTGGTTTGGGAGACCAGATTGTCTGTGCTTTGGGGCCAATTCCACACTTCCTACTTTTTTAGGGATTGCTTTTGCTTTTCTCCCTTTCGGCTTTGGCTTTTAAATCAAACACTTTATTTAGGATTTTGCTTTTTCTATTTTAGGGCCTTTATTTATAGAAAGTCAACCCCGTCAACTGGTCAACGGGTCAACGTTTCCATCTTTAGAACCAAAAATCATTGAAAAATCAAAGTGAAAATCGAAAAATCAAGCAAAAATCAAGAAAAGCATGGAAAAGCAAGGGAAAAATCTGAAAAAATCAATTGAAAATCATGAGATCAACCCAAAGGCATGAAATTCATAGAAACTTTTCCTAAGTCTGGAGAAATTCGCCCTTGCCATGGAGATGAGAGAATGTCCAGCCATTAACAAAGTCCGCCCTAGAAAGAAGGGAAGGTGAGAAGGAAAAGTTCGCCATCAAGAGGGGAATGGAAAGACATTTGTGAAGTCTGCCCTTAATTTGAGGGACATGGCATGAGAGCAAGGAAGTTCGCCCTTGCCATAGAGCAAAGATGGCAAGACTTCTTGGAAGTCCGCCCTCACATGGCAAGGACCTCTTGAAGTCTGCCCAACCTTAGATAAAACTTGGCATGCCTTCTCCAAAGTCCACCCAAGCCTTGGCAAGACTTTTGAGAAGTTCTCCTAGCATAAGAAAAGGGAAAATTGAAAATTTTGGCTAGGTATTTGATGCCTTGGAAGGAAAAAATTCGAAATTTGTCTAAGTATGCAGGCCTAAGAAGAGGGAAAAATGTGAATTTTGGCTAAGTACGTGATGCTTTAGAAAGGAGAAATTGGCGAATTTTGGCTAAGTATGAGAAGAAAGACAAATGTCAATCAAGATGAAAAGTCCACCATGCCTTGATGGAAGATGGAATAAAGTTGTTGAAATCCACCTAGGCCATGGAAAGAATTTAATGAAGTCCGCCTAGCATAAGGAAGGGAGAAGAAATTGAAATTTTTCCTAAGCATGGATGCCTAGGACAAGATTTATGAGGTTGGCTAAGTGCACAAAAGAAAATGTATATGGCAAAGGGGCAAGAAAGTCCACCCCTGGCTAAAAGGGATGAAAATTTGTCTAAGTATTATGGAATTTTTACTAAGAAAGACATCCAAGCACATACTTTGCCCAGAGAAAATCATCCAAGCAAGAGAAAATTTGATTTCAGCATAAGAAAATGTGCCCGACACAATTTGAAGCCCGCCATGGGAGAAGAAAACGAGGATCTGGCGTAATATTTGTTGGCAAGATGGCTAAAATTTCAACATGGCTAGACGAAAATTCAAATAACTTGGGAAATGAATATTTAGCCAAAGAAAATTAAAATAGCCATGGGTCCAAAAACGAATGGGTTGGAAATAAATTAAATATTTTAACATTTTAATAATTTGTTTCCAATAATTAGACGTATAAAATGCCTCGGACAAAATAAAATTCACTAGAAGAAAATAAATTATGCCGGAAAAGAGAAAATCCAGAGCAAAATTAAATTACACTAATCTGGAAAATCGAATTTAATTTGACATTTAATAGTTTTTTCAAAATTTCAAAATCAAAGATAAACATCTAGCAAAATTAATTTTAGAAATCATGAGATTTCCACCGATAAGCTCACCATGGAGTTTTTTCGAAAAAGAATGGAAACTTGCCTGTTTGAAGAGGATAAAACAAATCGAAATCGAGAGAAAAGGATGCAGTTGCTAAAACAAATTGAATTCTTTAGCATTATAACGAGTTTCAACAACTCATTTTTCACAGACTCAACTAAAGAGAAGTTAATCTCTCAAAATTGTAAGAAAGTTGAGACACGATCAATTCTTCTACAGGCAAGATCGATTTTCTCAGAGGAAGGAATAATTTTTATTGCTTAAGAAGTAATTTTTTGAGGAAGTGAAGAATTTCTTGGCTGAAAGTCAAACTTCTCAGCAAGACTGGCGCACTTTGTCATTTGATTTTTGATTCAATTCTTCAAATTTGAATCTAATTCGCAGCCAGAGGATTTTCCCTGAGGTTTGAAGTTCGGTTGGCTAAATTCATCAATTCTCCTTTTGTCTTTTTTCATTCTGGCTAAATTTCAATTAAATTCATTTACTTTCAGCTTGCTCTTTTGCAGAAATTTAATATTTTAATGAGCTGAAAGTAATATATCCAAATACAAGGCACGGGAATAAATTATATTTTAAAGTCTCCATATTAATGTTAGTGTTTTTATTGCAGGTTAATGACCACGGTAGGAGAACCATCAAAGAAGGTGCCGATGAAGTTTGCCAGTAAAGGGATACAGCGATAGTCAAAGATAAATTCCAAATGGAAAAATGTCGTAGACACTGATTTGGGACATGTAGACTTCGTGGAGTTCAAAAAGAGAGTATATGGACATGCTGGACTACCGACACCGATTGCCAGACGAATGGTGAGGAATGGAATTTTCCAAGCAGCCGGATTCCCGCCTGCAATAGACTGTGCCAAGTTGATGGTAGAATGTGCCATCCATTACAATGCTCAGGAAAGACAAATTGTTGCACCTGACAGAAGGATTTTGGCTCACCTTGGTGAGGTGGCAATACAGGAGGGATTCGGTATCCCAACACATCATTGTATTGTTTACAAAACCAAGGAGGACGCCAAGAGATTGTATGATAGCCAATCTGAATTGTGCGCCACAAATGTTAATAAGGCATGGCTGGAGAAGCCTAGACCATTCATAAAGAAGATGCCTAAGAAGCCGCACAGACAGATTTTAAAGAGGATTATGGAGATATCATTCTGATGCTGAACATGATAGCCGACAATCCACAAGGTTCATATTTTGAGACATGGATGTATTATTTTATAGATGAAATCATTTCCGGTGTGAAGATGTTCAATTGGTCCCGAATGATAAGCGACAATTTTCATGAGCAACTGACCAATTTGGAAAAGACCAAGTCTTTTCATATGAGCTCGTACATTGTCTATCTGTTGGCCAAAACATACAGATACTCAGGACTGATTTGCAAAGGCAAAGTTGGCAATGGGGAGAATGAACTCAAGTCTTATGATTGCTACCTGCAACTTCAGCTAAGGGAGAAATCTCATTTTAGGCGGGTGCACGATGCTTTCCTAATGTATATCACAAGAATACTTCAAGGAGGAACGCACCAGAGGCTGAGTCATGAAGCAAAGAATTTGATCAGTAGGTATGGATCCTGTTTATCCAGTTTCCAAAGTTTACATATGTCAGGATCCAGGGATTCACTGGAAATCCTTACAAGTTGCCTATCTATCCAACAAATCGGATGATTTTGCTTGAAGTCCTGAGGCAGCTGGAAGAGTACCAGAACATCCAGAGGCCAAGTAAGAAGGTGGTTGTTACTTTCCCATTCTTTATTGGGAATAGGTTAGTGTCCTGTCCGTCAGCACAAGCAGTTGAGAGCGCCATGCTAGAAATCTAGTGGTACCCGTTCACACCCTATAGGTCCAGGGCCAATTTTGACCCGCATCATCATATTCCGATCGTGGATGGGAGAAGATACAAACATAGAGTAGAATTGGAGGACTTCTGGGCGAACGCCACTGATGGGTGTGAAGTCAGGAGAAGATTATGGTCTAGAGTGGCAGTGAACTTTATGAGGGCAACCGAACTTTGCCAGGTGCCTGATTAGTTGCAAGATGATGGAAATTATGTCTAGCCTAGCTTCGATGAGAGCCGACCTCTTTCTTCCGTGAAGTGCTCAGAGCCTGAGCATTCAGATTTGGCGACGTTGATGAGGCCAGTGATTAAGTACTCTCAGTGGTGGGTCGACCATCAGGTCTAGGAGTTGAGGCATAAAAGAATAACACTCACATATGATTTACTGAGTGAGATGGAGTCATACTCCAATGCCAGCGCATCCCACAATGATGATTTGGTTGATATTGCCGAGAAGAGGAAAGAAGTAGTTGCAAGCATAGAACCTGCTCCAAAGCGACAGAAGATGGAGCCATTTCATTCTGCGGCGTCTAGGAACATTGACGAGCTAGTAGCCACCGTAGACGAATCCTTGGCCAAGATGATGAGACCTTCTGCAGTTCAGGAAAAGAACAATGAGCCGATCCAGTTGGACGACGATGAGCCCCCATCTACGGGCACAAAAGTATTGGGTTCGGATAATGAAGTGGAAGTCCA
>VDFB02106634.1:0-13174 GCA_007258455.2 Sequoia sempervirens | reverse complement strand
TTTTATGTAAGGTAATGAAAAAAATTGATTATATTTAAGAAAGATTGAAAAAAAATTCTATTGTGTTTCCTGGTTGAGATATTCCATATTGGTTAATGGTTATTCTAGTAGATTCTTTAAAAGTTCCAATGGATTACATTAGGGAGATCTAATGTCTCCCTTCCCTTTTGTATTATGGTTGAGACTCTCAGTAGACTAATTGATATGACTCATTTGGAAGGGAGGTAGTAAGGTCTAAAAATTGCAAGAAACATGGATCCCCTTACCTTTCTTCAATTGGAAAATGATATGGTTCACTACAGGACTATCATGTTGGATGAGGAAAAAGTAAGTTAATTTTTCTAGCCAATTGATAAATAAAGATAAATAAAAAAAAATTCTTCAACTAAAAAAAACATCTCCAGAGAAGGATAGTGTTACTAATGGACTATACGGTAGATAAAATCCCATGGAAATACTTTGGCATACTAATTTTTTAAGGCATGATAAGATCATGCTTATGGGAAAAAATAATGAAAAAATATAGAGATAAATTAGTGGCGTGGAGAGGTTGATTTTGCTAACATTGGAAGGCCGCATAATGATGGTCAAGGTAGTTCTATTAGTGATAACAATATATAGCATGTCTTGCATGCAACTAAAAACAAAGGTCTCATCCTAACTAGAAATCAAACTAGAAAAATTCCTTTGGGATGGCTTGAACATTAATAGAGGAGGATTCCCCCAATCCATTAGGATATTGTAAGGTATATAATGATGGTGAAGTTGGAATAAAAAATTTCAGAGACCAAAATATAGTATTGGGAGTAATGAAAGATGTATCGATTCTCCACAAAACTTTGGTGTAAAATCTTGCAAAACAAATATTTGGATTTGACAGATACAGAAAGGATACTAATGCTGGGAAAACTATGTGGGGGCTCACATGTTTGGAAATTTATGATGAGTTGTAGACACATAATAATGAACCATATAACTTGGCAAGTCAATGATAGACGGTCAACAAATTTTTTCCTAGATTCATGCGGTGGTTATATACCACTTATGGACTAAAATGAAATTTTTGGGAGTATGAATGTCCTCCATTTCACAATAAAAATTTGCATAAGATATTATATTGTGTTAGACAAATGTGGGAGTTGGGAATGGCTAGATTTCAATAATGGCTAGAGGCCGATGAAGAAAGAAAGGAAAACAAACAAAGTAGAGATTAAAAAAATCTAATAAAACAGAGATTAAAAATAACTTTCTTTCAATATTGCATATATGCATTCATTCATATATATTAAAAACCATACAATTCTGATCTATAAAACAAAGCTACTACACTTTCATACAAACCCCACAAAACATTTCCATTGTCTGGCTATTACTCTACTTTGGTTTCTTACATATGTTGTCCTTTCAAAACTGCGCCTGTTGTATATGTATAGACTCTTCTTTTCATTTTTTATATATTTTATATGGCCTTCCCTCTATTCGTATGCTTAGAAAATTTGGGACAAGAAAAAAAAACAAAAATATTAAATATGCTATGATGTGAAGATCTACAATGAAGATTATATATAGTTTTCTTTACCAAAAACTCTCCTATTTTATAGTGAGTAGGAAGGCACACAATTTGTAGGAGAGATTTAATAGAAAGAAAATAGAAAAGTATATAGAGAATTAAATTAGGCAATTGGAGATTAACTCCAACACTCTCCCTTAATCACAATTTCCATCAATGATACCCAATTTTTTTTGTTGATGCACAAAACTTTCCTTTCCTTATGGTTTTTTGAATATGTCCAAAAATTGATCTTTTAATTTGTAATTTTCCAAATAGATTTCTCCATTGTTAATCAACTCCCTAATGAAATGATATCTTGTGTCTATATGCTTGCTTCTTTTGTGAAAAGCTGGACTCTTTGGCAATGCTATGACTGAGTTGTTATCACAATATATCTTTGTTTCCTCTTTATGTTCATCCTTTAAATATTTCAACATTCTTCTCATCCAAATTGCTTGACATGCTAAGCCTATTGCTACTACATACTCAGCTTCAGCTAATGAAAGAGTAACAATTGGTTTTTTCTTTGAAGCCCATGATACTACACCCGATCTAAAATGAAAAATATAACTAGAAGTGATCTTCCTATTATCTATACTTGCTACACAATCATTTTCAGTGTATCCTATCAGCTTTAAATGACTTGCCTCTGAGTAAAGAATTCCGTAGTTCATTTTTCCACTAACATATTTCAAAATCCTCTTTCCTACATGTAAATGCCAAACTTTTGGAGACTCCATGAACCTTGAAATGAGACTAACTGCAAAAATTATGTCTAGCCTTGTGGCTATTAAGTACATAAGGCTTCCAACAATTTTTTTGTAAAAAGTTGGATTTACATTTGCTCATTTGTCATATTTTCTCAATTTCAAACCTATGACAATCTGTGTTGGGGAGTTCATCATATTAAACATTTTCAAAATGTCATTTTCATATTTTGTTTGAGAGATGAATATACCATTTTCATTTTGATTCACCTCAAACCCAAGAAAGTACTTAATTAAACCCAAATCATTGATCTCAATTTTTTTCTCCATATCTGATTTGAACATGTCAATTGATAGATCACCCTGGAATACCAAGTCATCAACATAAAAAAAAAAATTATAATCTCACCTTGACCATTCATTTTGGTATACAATGTAGGCTCACTGCTCCACCTATTGAAGCCATTTTGCAAAAGGTAAGAATCAATTCTACTATACCATGCCCTTGGACTTTTTTTAAGGCCATAGAGTGCCTTCTTGAGTTCGTAAGCCTTGTTTTCATGTCCCAAAATTTCATACCTATGTGGCTGGTCCACATAGACCTTTTCTTCAAAAATGTTATTTAAGAAAGTTGATTTCACATCCATTTGATATATTGCCCACTTGTTTTGAGCTTCTATGGCCAATATTGTTCTCACAATGTCTAAAGGAGCAACTAGTGCAAATATCTCATTGTAGTCTATCCCAGGTTGTTGTGAATAACCTTTGGCTACAAGCCTTGCTTTATACTTTTTCACATCACCATTTGAATTCAATTTGTTTTTGTAAACCCACTTCACTCCAATCACCTCTTTTCCTTATGGAAGTTTCACTAATTCCCATGTTTGATTCTTTTCAACAGTATATATTTCTCCATCCATTGCATGCACCCATTTTTCATATTTAATAGTGTGTTTCCAAAAAAGTATAGTTGAAATTTTTATGCTCACTTGAGTATTTCTAATGGACTTTGACTTGATTTTTCCTTGATTTAATGTTGTAATGTGGCTTAAACATTCACATTAGGTCTTTAAAATTCAAATTATGGCTTCTCCTGAAGGTGTTGTGAAGTGTTGTAAAATATTTCTACACTTTTCTAGACTCTATTCATTACAATTCACCTAAAAACCACCCTTTCATCACTTATTAAGTCCTATTTTGAAGTGTTGTAAAGTCTTGTAACAAGGTTTCACACTTTTCTAGGCTTAATTTCACTATTTACACCTTTCTTATGCTTTATTTGACCCCTTAATGGACTTTTCGGTTGTTTTCAAGTGTGTTTTTTAAAATATTCTTGTTGAACAAATTTTAATGCCCCGTAATTCCTGAAACACACTAAATTTTCTTAAGTGGCACTATGTCACCAATAGGGGTGACTTGTCCTTTTTGGCATAAAACTCAAAATAATTTTAAAATTCTAGTGGGAATTTGTCCTCTAACCCTTGAGGTTGGCCTATGATGTGTTACTTTCAAGAAATTTTAATAAAATCATGTAGAAATAATGAATTTTCCCCTGATTTTACATCTCCTCATACACTCTCCTAATTCACAAGCATCAAGTCACTCAAAAAGCATTCAAGCAAATCAAACATTATTAAGTCAATCTATTGGAGCACTTCATTGCATATCTCTAGATTTTGAGCATCAATGGTGTGGTGAGTTTATGAAATTTTCATGTTATCTATTTATCATACTCTTTTCATTTCATTTTTTATGATTTTATTACCAAAGTGGGGTTTTACCAAGGAAAACCCCTATTCTCTAACCCTCAACATTTTCCCCCTTTTGCTTGTGTGTTTACAGAATTTTGTATCTAGATTTATAAGGAAATTAGGTGTTGTAAGGTGGTCAAAAGGTGTACAAAGTCAATCAAGTCAACACAAGCCTAGTTCAAGCTTGGAGAGGCTTTCTACCCTATTTTTTATAGAATCAATTGCAAACACCTATAAAAAAAAAAAAAGTGTAGACCTAAGGCTACAATATTCTGTCCTAAATTTCTCGAGAATTTCAAGAGAACTAAGTTGCTACTAGTGGCGGATTAGTTCCACTTCTAGGATTGAAACCTAATTTTGACATTTCTAGATACCTATTTAGCAGGTTCTCGTTCTGGCAAAGTTTCCTAAAATTGGGACTAAGTCACCCCACCTAGCATAAGTGTCCCAATTAGCATTTTCAACTAATTTTAAAGGATTATAGAATCTTCCAACATCAAGCTTTAGATTCTAGGTCTACCTCTTTCATTTTGCTCTATTATTTCATCATTTAGTTGTATTTTTAGGCATTTCTGCATATCACACTGTGTTTTCCAGCAATTTGTATTTTCTAAGTTTCGCATCATTAGATCATTTAAATTTCAAAATAGAGCATTATAATATCTTAATTATGCACAATACATCTCATTTACATAGACTTTGAGTGTAAATCTTTGCATTTTGGGACCCCATCCAATCCTTTTCTATTTTTAGCAAAAACCTTTAGAGGAGCAAAGTACGTAGGGAAACCAAAATAATCATTTTCATTTTGTTGGAGCCTATCATTTGAACATATTCCTTTCTAATTTGAAAATTTCTATCCTAGGTTTGTATTTACTGCATCTCACATTGATTAAAATTGAACCAGGGTTTTAATATGTTGCATTACCTAAAAGCTCACTTGGTTTGCATTATTGCATCCTTTTTTCATTAAAAAACAAAAAAAATCTGCATTTACATACTGTAGTTGCATTTGTGCATTTGAAAGACATAGAATTGCATTTAAAAATTCTGAAAAAACACAAAAAAAAATCATTAGTAGGACTAAATCGCCACCCTGGGCGACTTAGTTCTTTTGCATATTTTGCACTACATTTTCTAGTAATTTATGGGTATTTTCTATACTTATTTTCTAATTTACTTATCATACTCTTCTAAAAAAAATTATTGCATCTAATTTCCTGCATCATTTCCTTTTCCTCATTGCCTGGAATTCCTTAAAACTTTAGTTGATGTCCAATTAAAGTCAATTGTGATCCCATTGATCTTGAGCTTCAAAATTTTGTTTCTTGCATCTAATTTACTTGCATCATGTCCAATTTTTCCTTTAATAAGTTTTGGAATTCCTTGAAATCCTTAGTTGACATGTCCAATTGTGCCTTCAGTTGTGATACTAATGATCTTGAGCTTCCTCATGCTCCACCAACTCCTCATGATTTTCCTCCTCCTGATGTAAACATCATTGGACAAGATGATGATATCATGAACAAGTTTTTAAATGAATTTTGGAATAACCTTGAAGCCAATGCAACATTTTACCCATCCATGAGGTCACAAAACCTCCCTACTATTGTACCCCCTGATACATTTGACTATATTCACCCTAAAAATAATGAAGGACCTATGTTCCCTCCATCAGTTATACCTAGTTCCTCTACACAACCACATCCTCACCAATTTTATGATAACAAAGTTACAAACACTCCCATCAATCTTGAAACAACCTATGACAAGGGCTTTACTATTTTAAGTAAACGAAGTTGCGATACAACAAAAAAACATAACATTCACCAAATTTTCAAACAAAATCCACAAGAAGATAACACAATAGGATTAGGTTATCAAGATCCTCATTATAACAGTAATTTCCCTTTTTAATATTGGAGACTTCGAGATTATGGTATAGTGATCTTTCATTCTCCTTCCACGTGAATGACCATTACCTAATTCTACTGACAAGCATGCTAGGATCCCTAAGGTTCCTCTTCCTCCTTCCATTCATGAAAAAGGAGAATCGAGCAAATGAAAATGACATTACAAGTTGAAAAATCTCAAGTTTCTTGAAACTCATCCTCCACCTAAATGTGAAAGGAAACTTCAACTATTTTTAAATAAGGGCCTTATACTCCTACCACCTATGAATAGGTAGGTCATCCATCTAAAAGATTCTAACATACCATTTTTCAAATATCATGTTCTTGGACATCACACTAAATAATGTCAGACATTGAATGACATATTGAACAAGTATCACTTCACTAGTACTGACTGCATTCCCATCATCCCTTAAAAAAAATCCTTTCATCTTGTCATAGTTATAGAATTTTTCATTCTCACTACTGCTTGATCCCTCCCATCACCTTTCTTGGCTCATCCTTGCCTCACATTCGGTGGGGGGAAAGAGGTTGTTAGCATTATCCTAGTAATGCATTGGTTCTTGTCTCTTAACTACGTTATTCACCTTCTGTTTATCCCACTTGAAGTTGTGAAGCCACTAACTAAGTTAATGGTTGACTTACATTTGGATTAGTAGATCCTTTTACATTTTCATTTTATTTTATGTGTGTATTGTGTTTCCCTATAATGTGTGTTTGATGTTCTCTCTCTCTCTTTGTACACTTCCTCTATTTATACCTCTATTCCTCTATATGTCATAGATTGTTTTGTGTTTCCCTTTTGGGGATGAAACAAAGCATTAACACACCCTATGTCTCTTCCATGTTGACCTAAATGGCCCTTTTTCCTCTTTTTGGTTTTTTGTTTTTATTTTGGGGATGATGCAAAGTGTTGAGATGTTGTATGTCTTTTCCATGTTGAACCAAATTGTCCCTTTTCCTTTTTACTTTATCTTTTCTTGTGCTTTTCCTTTTGAGGATGTCGCAAGGCATTGAGACCAAAATGTCTCTTTCATCTTGACCCAAAATATTTTTCTTTTCTTTTGCCTTTTACTTTTCATTTTGCTTATGTTTTCCTTTTGAGCATGGTGCAAATCATTGAGACTGGAATGCCTCTTCCATGTTGACCCAAAATGAACTTTATTTTTCTTTTGTTTCCACTCTCTTTGTTTCATTCTTCCAGTCCTATGTGCTTTGCGGAATGGTGGAAATTTTGAGATCTATAATTAAAAAAACATTGCAGAAACAAACATATTGACCCCAAAACCATAGATCCCTTATGTGTTTGGCATGATCCTTTTTGGGGGGCAACTCCCTTTCTTTTTTTTAATTTCTCATTTACATGAAGTAGCCTAACTTAGAAACATATGACTTAGCATAGGGGTTTTCCAAGTTGTCTCTCATGTCTTGTTTTCTTTTTGCATTTTTCCTTCTATTTTAAAGTAATTTCATAACAATGTAGCACCTTTTAAAGTGGGGCATAAGGCATCATTTTATTTGCATTTTTGGTTCTTAGTGTAGCCTTGTCACTTGTGGATGACATTGGGCATGATGTCCTTCATAAGGTGACCTGCCTTAGCATATTGCATTCCTCTTACTAGACTCGATGTGATGCACTACATCCCCTAAGTTGTGAATATATTATTATTTAATCGGTCCTCTTGGAGACATTAGATACAATTTTCCTAAGTAAGGACTCAGCGTGAACTTACCACCTTAAACATATTTTAATTCTATATTACATTTTTGCATTTCACTTTTACATTTACCCCACCTTGTATAACACAATTTGCAGTGCCTTATACCCTTGCATTTGTTCATGAGTTCCAAGCATATGAAGCCTTTCTTGTCTCACAAAGCACAAACCAACATTGTCTTTGTGGAACATTATTAAAGTTATCATGAGGTATAACTTTGATATGGTTGAGCGAGAAGCCCACTCAGCGGCACAAATTTCTCCATAGCCACCTATATGTTTGTGAGTGCATACCAACTAGTGTATGTATCTTACCTTTTTGGATTTCTCACCTCATAGACAACCAAAAGTTCCATGTACATAGAGTGAGTATACTTGGGACTTTTCACCTGGCAGACATCCATAAGTTTTGTCTCCTCATAGTGAATTCACATTTATTACTTCAAAAAACAATCTTAGATCTAATCCACAATGAGCTGGACAAATGATTGAAGATTTCATTCCTTTTCTTCATCACATGTGCTCCTTTGTTCTTATGTTTGGTTTACCATGAGATATTAAACTTGGGGCATTGATCATCCCTCTTGATTATTGTTGTTTCATCTTACCAATGTGAGTACATTAGGATCCCTCTCCATATACATGTGGGCTACTTTAGCAAGAGTTTGAAGCAAATTCATCCTCTCACTAAAGTGGGGGCTTAATTTGTCACCAAAAAATGTATAGTTGACATTTTTATGCTCACTTGAGTCTTTCTAATGGAATTTGACTTGATTTTGCTTTGATTTAATGTTGTAATGTGGCTTAAACATTCGCGTTAGGTTTTCAAAATTCAAATTATGGATTGTTGTGAATTGTTGTAAAAAATTTCTACACTTTTCTAGACTCGATTCATTACAATTCACCAGAAAAACCACATTTTCATCACTTGTTAAGTCCTATTTTGAAGTGTTGTAAAGTCTTGTAACAAGGTTTCACACTTTTCTAGGCTTACTGTCACTATTTACACCTTTCTTATGCTTTATTTGACCCCTTAATGTGTCACCAAAAAATGTATAATTTACATTTTTACGCTCACTTGAGTCTTTCTAATTGACTTTGACTTGATTTTGCTTTGATTTAATGTTGTAATGTGGCTTAAACATTCACTTTAGGTCTTTAAAATTCAAATTATGGTGTCTTGTTAAGGTGTTGTGAAGTGTTGTAAAATATTTCTACACTTTTCTATACTCTTAATTAAAATTCACCTAGAAACCACCTTTTCATCACTTATTAAGTCTTATTTTGAAGTGTTGTAAAGTCTTGTTACAAGGTTTCACACTTTTCTAGGCTTAATTTCACTATTTACACCTTTCTTATGCTTTATTTGAACCCTTATGTACTTTCTAACTATTTTCAAGTGTGTTTTTGAGAATATTCATGGTTGATCACTTCTAATGCCCCATAATTCCTGATAGCCACTTAATTTTCTTAAGTGGGACTAAGTCACCAATAGCGGTGACATAGTCCTTTTTGGCACAAAACTCAAAATAAATTTTTAAATTCTAGCAGAAATTTGTCCTCTAATCCTTGAGGTCAGCCTATGATGTTTTACTTTTAGGAAATTTTAATAAAATCAGGTATAAATAAGGGATTTTCCCCTCATACACTCTCCTAATTCAAAACCATTCAAGCACATTAAGCATTATCAAGGCAATCTATCAGATCATTTCATTGCATATCTTCAAATTTTGAGCATCAAATGGTGTGGTAAGTTTATGACATTTGCATGTTATCTATTTATCATACTCTTTTCATTTCATTGTTTAGGTCTTGATTACCAAAGGAGGGTTTCACCAAGGAAAACCCCTATTGTCTAACCCTCAACCATTTTTCCCCTTTTACATGTGTGTTTGCAAACTTTTGTATGTAGATTTATCAAGAAAATATGTGGTGAATGGTGGTAAATAAGTATACAAAGTCAATCAAGTCAAAACAACCCTAGTTCAAGCTCAGAGAGGCTTTATAGCCTATTTTTTATAGAATCAAGTGACACTTATCAAAAAGAAAATGCACTCCAAGGCTAGAATATTCCTATCCAAAATTTCAAAAAACTTGCAGGAGGACTAAGTCGCCACTAGTGGCAGATTAGTCCCACTTCTAGGCCTAAAAACTGATTTTGAAATTTCTGAATACCCATTTAGCAGGTTCTCATTCTAACCAAGTTTCCCAAAACTGGGACTAAGTTGCCCCACATGGCACAAGATTCCCAGTCAACATTTTCAGCCAATTTTTCAAGATTCCAAAATCTTCCAAAATCAAGCTTCATATTCCAAGTGTACCTCTTTTATTTTGGTCTATTATTTCATCATTTAGTTGCATTTTTAGGCATTTATACATATCACATTGTGTTTTCTAGCACTTTGTATTTTCTATGTTTTGCATCATTAGATCATTTCAATTTCAAAATAGAGCATTAGAACATTTTAAATTAGGCATAATACATCACATTTACATAGACTTTGAGTGTAAACCTTTGCATTTTGGGACCCCATCCAATCCCCTTTCTCCTTTTAGGTGAAAAACCCTAGGAGGAGCAAAGCATTGTGAGCACAAACCAAAATCATTGTTTACATTTTGGTGAACCTATCATTTGAACATATTCCTTTCTGATTTGACAAGTGTATCCTAGGTTTTATCTACATTGCATATCACATTCATTAAATTGCATCCTACGGTTTTAACATTGCATTAGTGGAAATCTCACTTAGCTTGCATTATTGCATCATTTTTTCATCACAAAACATAAAAACTATGCATTTGCATATTGTAGTTTCATTTGTGCATTTGAAAGCCATATAATTGCATTTAGAAATTCTAAAAAAAAATTAAAAATTCACTAGTAGGACTAAATCACCACCCTCGGTGACTTAGTCCTATTGCATATTTTGCATTGTATTTTTTTTAAATTTCTGGGTATTTTCTATACTTCTATTTTTTGTTACTGTACTTTGTCATACTTTCTAGAATTTTTTTCTTACATCTAATTTCCTTTCATCATGGTTTTTGCCTTTAATAATTTTTGGAATTCCTTGAAATCCTTAGTAGACATGTCCAATTGTGCCTTCGGCTATGATCCTAATGATCTTGAGTTACCTCATGCTCCTCTGACTCCTCATGATTGTCCTCCTTGTGATGTAGACATCATTGGAGAAGATGACAATAGAATGAACAAGTTTTTAAATGAACATTTGTCTTGATAACTTTGAATCCAATGTAGCCTTTTACCCATCCATGAGGTCACAAAACCTCCCTACTATTGCACCCCCTGATAAATTTGGCTATCTTCACCTTCAAACTAATGAAGGACCTATATTCCCTCCATCAAGTGGACCTAGTTCTTGTAAACAAACACACCCTCACTCATTTTATGATAAAAATTTACAAACACTCCCATCACTCTTGAAGAAACCTATGGCAAGGGCTTTACTATTTTAAGTAAACAAGGTTGTAATACAAGAGAACATAACATTCGCCAAATTTTTGAACAAAAACCACAAGAAGAGAACACAATAGGATTAGTATATCAAGAACCTCCTCATAACAATAATTCTCCTTTTCAATATTGGAGACTTTAAGATGATGGTACAATGATCTTCGATTCTCCTCCCAACTTGAGCATTCTCCTTCCATGTGAAAGACCATTACGTGATTCTAATGACAAGGACACTAGGATCCCCAAGAGTCCTCTTCCTCCTTCCATTCATGAAAAAGGAGAATCTAGCAAATGAAACCGACCTTACAAGTTGAAATAGCTCAAGTTTCTTACTCATCCTCCACCTAAATGTGAAGGGAGGCTTCAACTTCTTTTAAACAAGTCCCTTATACTCTTACTACCTATCAAAAAGTTGGTCATCCATCCTAAATATTCTAACATACCATTTTGAAAATATCATTGTGTTCTTGGACATCACACTAAAGAATGTTGGACATTGAATGACATATTGAACAAGTATCAATTCACTAATACTGACTACTTTCCCATCATCCCTTAAAAAAAACTCATTTTATCATGTCATAGTTGTAGAATTTTTCATTCTCACTATTGCCTAATCCCTTCCATCACCTTTCTTGGCTCGTCCTTGCCTCACATCGGGTGGGGAGCAAGAAGTTGTTGTCCTTATCCTATTAATGCATTGGTTCTTGTCTTTTAAATGTGTTATTCACCTTCCACTTATCCCACTTAAGATTACGAAGCCACTAACTCGGTTAAATGTTGACTTAAATTTGCATTACTAGCTCCTTTTACATTTTTATTTGATTTTAGGTGTGTATTGTGTTTCCTTGTAATGTGTGTTTGATGTTCTCTATCTCCTTGTACACTTCCTCTATTTGCAACTTTATTCCTCTATATGTCATATGTTGTTTTGTGATTTCCTTTGTGGATGATGTAAAGCATTGAGACACCTCTATGTCTTCCATAAGCTGGACCCAAATGGTCCTTTTCCTCTTTTTCTTTTTTGTTTTCCCCTTTTGATGACACAGCATTGAGATGCCCCATTCTCTTCCATGTTGACCCAAATGGTCCCTCTTTCCTTTAATTTATCTTTTTCTTGTGATTTTCCTTTCAGGATGATGCAAGCATAACCAAATGTCTCGATGTTGGCCCAAAATATTTTATTTTCCTTTCATTTTCTTTTCGCTTGTATTTTTCTTTTGGGGATGATGCAAGGTATTGAGACCACAATGTCTCTTCCATGTTGACCCAAATGGATCCCGGTTTTTCTTTTGTTTTTTCTCTCTTTATGTTGTTCTTTTAGTTCTATGTGCTTTGGGGGAATTATAACAGTTCTGAGATCTTTAATAAAAAACATTGTAGCAATGAACATACTGGCCCCAAATCCATAGATCCCTTATGTGTTTGGTGTGTTCCTTTCTAGGGGGCATCTCCCTTTCTTTTGTTTTCTTATTCATTTACATGAAGCAACCTAACATAGAAATGTATGACTTGGAATAAGGGATTTCCAAGTTGGCTCTCATGTTTTGTTTTTTTTTTTGCATTTTTCCTTCACTACTTTAAAGTAATCACTCATAGAACAATGTCTAGCAATTAATTTAAAGTGGGAGGTATACAATGGCATCAGTTCATTTGCATTTTTGATTGTTAGTGTAGCCTTGTCATTTCATATGATGAGCTTGTCACTTTGTGGATGGCATTGGATATGATGTCCTTCATAAGTGTGATCTATATTAGAATATTACAATCCTCTTAGTGGCCTAATACGATGCATTGCATCCTCTAAGTTGTGAATATACCATTATTTGATCGGTCCTCTCTTAGAGACATTAGACACAACTTTCCTTAAGTGATAGACCTTGCGTGAACTTAACAAGACTCTTTTGAACATATTTTACATTTTACATTACATTTTTGTATTTTACCTTTTACATTTTTACCACCTTGCATAATGCGATTTGCATGCCTATGGTACCCTTGCATTTGTTCATGAGTTCCAACCATACGAAGCTTTGCTTCTCTCATGAAGCAAGAACCA
>VDFB02106633.1:0-16945 GCA_007258455.2 Sequoia sempervirens | reverse complement strand
CAAAATCCATCATAGTGCCCTTGTAGCCAAAATACGACACAAGAGATCTAAAGAAGCCACAGCCAGATTACGCCTTGATCAATCAAAATTCATCTCCAAACTTTCTCTATTCTTCACCCCCGTCCACCAATCTCTTCGCATTCCCCCCAATTGGAAACATGTTCCCCCATTTTAGAAGAATTTTCACAGAACCCCCCCACCAGAAGAGGAACCGCCCAACCTTCCTCTATCTAGCAGTAACCGATTTCCCACCTGAAAATCTAACGCCTCTTCTAATTTGAGAATTTGAAACTGAATAGTCCAATTAACTAATCAAATTCATGACTCAACTTTTATAATACTATTATTAATTACAATGCTGCAAATATAATTTATTTATTACTCTCATTATCATTTCATTTTATAACTGACCCTTAATATACGAACCAAGTAGATCAACTATTAATTATTTAATAAATATTTAATAATATAATCTTTCTTTTGGTTATAATAAAAGATATTTACTTTCATAAATGTTTTCTCCTTAATTTATTTAAAGTAAACCAATTATTAATAATATGTATTTAATCAAAGAAATAACAATAAAACAATTTAAAAACAAACGATACCCTACCTCCCACACATGAAAACAATATGATGATATCAGAGACAGAGGGACACTACAATAACTAATTTGTTAAATTTATAATTAAATTTTTAATAAGATCCATTCAAAAATATATAAATTTATATATAAAATAGTTTTTTACATTTTACTTATTTTTTAAATATTAAAATAAATTATATATTCTTAATGTCAAATGTACTATAAAATTGGGGGAACAACTACTTGTGAACATCAAAGCTAAAGATTAAGAAAGTGAAATAACTAATTTCTTTATTTTTTATTTTTTATTATCTACATAAATGAGCCCCAAAAAATGGGGAAGGTACTGCTCCTTGGGTTTGATGACAGCAGATATTACCACTAAAAGCATTAGTGTAAAAACATTTTATATTTTAATAATAACAGCTATGCCCCAGAAAAAATTTCTATATTTTAGCTTCCACATGTGAATCCCTGAGTCACCTACAACAAATTCAAAGTACTCATCTAGTAAGACGTTTGTTGCTCTTACATCTCGACAAATTATCTTAGGATCACACTAGTGTTGCAAACATATGAGTTTATTTGTAGCTCCTAGGGATAATTTTGTTAGATTGAAATAATTTACATTATTCTAGTGTTGACTATTTTTTTCAAAAAATATTTATTGTTTTTAATATTTATAACTGTATAATTTATTATGATTTATGTTGTGAAAAAAATTAATTTTTTAGACATCTATAAAGTGATGTTTACATTAATATACAAACCACACATTAAGTGGTGTGAATTCAATATTCAATATCATATAATTGAATGAAATAAAATTTGATAATTGATGAAATTATTATTTAATATAATCTTAAAAAATATTAAAAAATAATATCAAATAACAAACCATAGTTGGCCACTGCAATGGATAGTATTACAACATCCACCTCCTCCTTACAATCCATAATCCAATCCTTTGAGGATTATAAAAATACACAACCCTTTTCTCCTTTTTATTTTTTGTTTTTTGTTTTTCAAAAATTTTAACATATAATTTTAAACAAAATTTATACAAAATCATATTTATTAGATTAATTGTTTATTAATATAAATTAACATATTATAATTTTTTTTTTAAATTATACAAAATTATTATTATTAAACAAATTATTTGTTTATAAAAATATAAAGAAAATTTTCAAATAAATATAGAAAAATCTTAAATGCAATGTCCAAATCAATATAAAATCTTTAAATTAAAACATTAAGTTTACTCGCTTAATTTTGAATCCTTCCTCTTTTTGCTTCTTACATTAATTCATATGAGATGGAGTTAATTTATGATAAGAATTCAATTTTTTTTAATAAAAAAAAAATTATAATAAAAATATAAAGTTCTTTTGAGCTTTTCATTTTGTGATATTTTTCAAAGATATTTGAAACTTAATTAGAAAAGATATAAAATAATATTTTTTCTATTATATTTTATGTATCTTATAAAGTTGATCTCCTTAAGCATTTAACAATACTTCCATTGTAATTTTATGCCTCTTATATTATTAGAATTATATGAATTAATAAACAAAATGTTTAGATTAAAAATAATTTTTTAAATAATCTATATGAAATTCTCATAAAATATTAATATATGAATTATTTTATTAGATTCAATACTAAAATGTTCAAAAAATGTCTCAAAGCAATTTTGTCTCAAGGTATGCCAAAACATATGAAATATATACCAACAAGAAGCTAATAAGTAGAATATTGCTTGAACAAATTTGTAACCCATCCAAATCATACAAAATTAAAAATAAGAAAAGTAAAAGATACCAAATAATTATGACCACTACAAGACATAATTTGTAGAGGTAAGTTGAGTTTGGCTATGCAATGAAAATATATTATTCTAACATATAACTTCAATCAATTTTAAATGTCAAATAATAATATATAAAGATTCTCAAAAATGTTGAATGATATATATATTGACTATTGTTCAAAAGATGAAACTCTCTAGATAAAATATGGAAGTACAAACCAAACCAAATAACCAAAACACATTTATACTCAATAAAGTAATTATTGATAAATTGATAACTCTCCTAATAAAGTTAAGTGAAGGTATTTTATAAAAAAAAAAATCTTTTATATTTTTACTAACATTTTATATGTGCCAATAAAGAGATATATAAGATAAACTACTTACATATCATATTCCATGCATATCCAAACAAAGATCAATTACAAAAAAAAAAATAATAATTTCACTTATAACTTCTTAACTTTAAAAAATAAAATGATTTACATTATTTATGAGTTCCAAACCAATTAACATAGAATTCATTGAGCTATTTCCACTATGTCTTTATGACATGTAATTGTGAAAAAACAAACTCTACCTCTAAACAATAAGGTAATGAAATCAGAAACAACCAAAACACACTTCACCATACTATATAAATATTCACTCACAAGAAAGGAATTAAATTTAAGTTCTATAGTCTTTTTTCTTATTCTCTAATAGCATGTACTGTTGCAAATAAAAATGGAATTAAATTAAATATTGAGAAATGAAAGTCATTAGATGACATCCTTTCTCTCACTTATTCACTAAATTCAGATAAATACTATAAATGTTTTAAGATGGTCTGCAGGTATCGCAGCAGAGCCAGTTATTATGGTCATTCCTACAACAGTAACTACAGTATCTTTTACATAATTATTACACACAGTCTGACAATTATTTTGCGGAATAGTGACCGAAGAGCCTGCATATACGACTAAAACCAGATAAGGAAGAGAGACTAAAGATAAATTAAGTGACTGAAATATCAGAATAGCCATCTAAAATGCTCTTAATTACTTTAATACGACAGCAACATTACTATCAAAAGCTAGAGATCTTTGTAGGTCGCACAACTGTCAAGCATTGGTAGATGGAAAAGGGGACCTCTATAATTAAGTCAGCAGGAAAGTGATGGGCCATCTGAAAGAAAATGACCTCTATAATGACAATGCTTTGCTATTGCTCTGTTGTAGACCGTTTGATTTAATTTTCAGACTGTCGCATTATGTTTAGTATCTGAATTCTAGCACCCGTGACTGATTAGTTGATGGATAAGAGAACTATTTCAGACTCTGAAATAGATAATTAATCACAATGCTTAGCTATTGCTCTGTTGTTTGATTTCCCTTTCATTTTCATACTGTCACACTATGTTTAGTATTTGAATTCTAGCACCCGTCATGATAGATTATAGAACTATTTCAGACTTTCAGTATTTCAATTCTAGTATATGTTTTCCAGCTTCCATTTCCATCGACCTAGGTTTCAACCCACAGAAAATCATAGGACCACATAGGCAGGTTTAGGTGATGGGCATTAGATTCAAGCTCTTTCCACATCCCTCCATTCACAACAAGCCATATTTGGATTCAACAATATAATGGGGCTGTAACATGTAGGATCCATGATAGCGTCGCACAACTATCAATCATTGGTAGATGGAAACGAGGACGTCTATAATTATGTCAGCAGGAACGCTTGCCAACAATGGATGAGAGTTATGGGCCATCTGAAATAAAATGAGCTTAGTTTCATCTTTAATCACAATGCTTAGCTATTGCTCTGCTGTACACCATTTGATTTCGTTTTCATACTATCACACTATGTTCAGTATTTGAATTCTAGCAGAACTGTTGATGGATAAGAGAAGTATTTCAGACTTGTCTGGTGTACATTTACCTTCCATTTCCATCATGTACTCAATAAAATGTGAGTTCCATAATCATATCACCCCAGATGCATGTTTTGGTGATGGACATTGGGCTACATCGCTCCATTTATTTGGAAATTCTAATAATTCAACACAATATTTTTTCCAAAAGTTTTATATGGCTTTCTTCTACTCTCCGGATGAGATAACTAACATTTTTGGTTTCTTTCATTTTCTTCTTTCAATCAATTTTGTATTAATATATAATTTTCTACCTAGATCAGTAAATTATATTTTTTTCAAAAAAAATGAAGATGATTTTATATAGATAGATATTTTTTGTTTTTTTGTTTTTTTGTTTTGGAAGATTACAAAAAATCATGAAAATATTTTGTATGGACATTAATGATAATAATATATTTTTTTTAATGATAATAATTTATTTTTTTTAAATCAGCTTAGTGTGAGATATGATATAACTAATTTATTGTATTTATAATTTAAATTTTAATAAGATCTATTAAAAAATATATAAATTTATATATAAAATAGATTGTTACATTTTACTTATTTTTTAAATATTAAAATAAATTATATATTCTTAATGTTAAACTTACTATAAAGCTGGGGGAACAACTACTTGTGAGCATCAAAGCTAAAGACTAAGGAAGTGAAATAATTAATAATTATGTCACAAGTTGTTTTCAAACATCAGAATTTCATATGAAGAATATGTACTTTATTTTATCACTTCTTTTATCCGTACTAACAAAAATAATTTTAAATAATTAATTGTTTATTTTAATTTTTGATTTATCTACATAAAATTATTTAGAAATGTGATATGTACTAAATCTTTCTTTAATGCATTTTCTATTTTACAATAATTAAAAGCATAGTGTAAAAATAACGCATTTTATAGTTTGGAATAATAAGTAGATGTGTCCTGCTGATATTGGCATGGTGTGATGGTTTATAGGTGGCATTATTGTTCTTGCCACCAAGGTTCAAACCCCGTTGGGGTGGTATTGACGAATGGTTGTATTCTTGTTCATAGCTCCGGTCAAAAGCGTTTACCCCTTAAATAAAATAAAAATAAGTAGATGTGTCCTAGAATACTCCTATATTTGTAGTCACATGTGAATCCCTAAGTTACCTACAATAGCTACAAAGTACTTATCCAAACATAGGAGTTTCCATGCACCTCCTAGGGATATCCTCTTCTCTTGTAGCCTAATCCAAAGCAAGCCTTCCCTTGCAGCAAAAGGGAATCCTTTTGAGAAATAGGGTGTCAATATTATAGAAGATTTCTCTTTAGAAAATGCTTTATATGAAGAGAAACATGGTTCATATTTATTTTTTCACGCATGCAACATGACAAAATTTCGCATAGAATAGATATTTGAGCAACTATCTTGCTCAAGGCAATATAGGAAATAGCACATTGAGCAATGGTGTAGAATGACTAGAGTGTTGGGAAGTATTTATGATGAAAATAATGCTAATAAAGTTAGTGAAACTAGTGAGGAGGAAAATGTGGCAACATACAGGAAAAGCCTTTTTTATGACAATCTCTAAATAAAACAAAAAGTAGTGTCCAAGATGACATTAGATATCGATAGCATAGATAATTTTACATTTTGTGAAGATGGTAGATAAAATTGGATTGAGATGAGACAGATGGTTCATGAGAAGAGATAAGGATTCACTGAGATGTTTTATTCATCTGAATTGAGAACATGATTTAAAATATACCTACACATTATGAAAGGATGCTCAAAAGTAAAACTTGTTTCCTTTAAATTGTATGGGTATGGAGATAGAAATAAATATGAGGTTGATATTGGTGCCAATAAAAAAATTGTAGAAGTTGAAATAAATTGTATATCTAGTGCTTATGTCAAACCAAGAAAAACTTGATAGCATGCAAAGTGTAAAAAGAGACATATTGGGTGAGAAAAAAGAATATTGTGTCAAAGGTGTTGGATGATGTGGATGTGTTGTTGATATGTGGTTGTCATTAATGTCAACACTATTAGCATCATTGTATTGAAGGTTGTATATGTCAAGGATATTGAGAAAATTATTGAAGAAAGAGTTATAGAGTTGCCTGTTGCTAGTAGAACTATGTAGGTCATGAAGATGTTTTGTTCTGTACATTGAAGATTAGCTACAACACATCATTTGTAGAGGAAAATTGAGTTTTGTTATGCAACGAAAATATAGTTTTTTAATATATAACTTCAATCAATTTTAAATGTCAAAGAATAGTATATGAAGATGCTCAAAAATGTTGAGTGACACATAAATTGACTATTTTTCAAGAGATTAAGCTCTTTAGATAAAATATGGAAGTAAAAACCAAAAATAATAACTAAAACAGATTTATACTCAATAAAAAAATTATTGATAAATTGATAACTCTCCTAATAAAGTTAAGTAAAGGTATGTTATAAAAAATAACTTATATATTTTTTTACTAATTTAAGACGGTCTATAGGTATCGCAGCAGAGCCAGTTATTATGGTCATTCCTACAACAATAACTACAGTATCATTTACATACTTCTCAGGTGCAATTATTACACATAGTCTGAAAATTATTTTGCAGAATAGTGACCGAAGAGCCTACATATCACACAAGAAATAGTTTTCTGTTAAAACCAACCATTCCCATTACAATTTTATGAATGAAAGAAATAAAAATGTTTGAATACAACGAATAAATATCACCCTGCTCTATAGCTGGAGACAACATTGTAGTTGATGAAAGAAAGATGAGGGCAATAAGAAATAATTTTTATGCACATTAATAGTAATAATATTGTTTTAAAAAAATTAGCTTAGTGTCAAATATAATATAACTAATTTGTTAAATTTATAATTAAATTTTTAATAAGATCCATTCAAAAATATATAAATTTATATATATAATAGTTTTTTACATTTTACTTATTTTTTAAATATTAAAATAAATTATATATTCTTAATGTCAAATGTACTATAAAATTGGGGGAACAACTACTTGTGAACATCAAAGCTAAAGATTAAGAAAGTGAAATAATTAATTTCTTTATTTTTATTTTTTATTATCTACATAAAATTATTGAAAAATGTGGTATGTACTAAGTCTTTATTTAATGCATTTTATATTTTACAATAATTAAAAGCATAGTGTAAAAAAAAATACATTTTATATTTTACAATAATAAAGTGATGTGCCCTACAGTAGTACCCCCTATATTTTTAGTCACATGTGAACCCCTGAGTCACCTACAACAAATTCAAAGTACTCATCTAGTAAGACGTTTGTTGCTCTTACATCTCGACAAATTATCTTAGGATCACACTAGTGTTGCAAACATATGAGTTTATTTTACAGCTCCTAGGGATAATTTTGTTAGATTGAAATAATTTACATTATTCTAGTGTTTACTATTTTTTTCAAAAAATATTTATTGTTTTTAATATTTATAACTGTATAATTTATTATGATTTATGTTGTGAAAAAAAATAATTATTTAGACATCTATAAAGTGATGTTTACATTAATATACAAACCACACATCAAGTGGTGTGAATTCAATATTCAATATCATATAATTGAATGAAATAAAATTTGATAATTGATGAAATTATTATTTAATATAATCTTAAAAAATATTAAAAAATAATATCAAATAACAAACCATAGTTGGCCACTGCAATGGATAGTATTACAACATCCACCTCCTCCTTACAATCCATAATCCAATCCTTTGAGGATTATAAAAATACACAACCCTTTTCTCCTTTTTATTTTTTGTTTTTTGTTTTTCAAAAATTTTAACATATAATTTTAAACAAAATTTATACAAAATCATATTTATTAGATTAATTGTTTATTAATATAAATTAACATATTATAATTTTTTTTAAAAATTATACAAAATTATAATTATTAAACAAATTATTTATTTATAAAAATATAAAGAAAATTTTCAAATAAATATAGAAAAATCTTAAATGCAATGTCCAAATCAATATAAAATCTTTAAATTAAAACATTAAGTTTACTCGCTTAATTTTGAATCCTTCCTCTTTTTGCTTCTTACATTAATTCATATGAGATGGAGTTAATTTATGATAAGAATTCAATTTTTTTTAATAAAAAAAAAATTATAATAAAAATATAAAGTTCTTTTTTCTTTTGTTTTTGTTTTTATATTTTTTCTTAAATATTTTAGAAACTTTAATTAGAAAGAGATAAAAAATAATATTTTTCTATATTTTTTTTTTTGATTTTTTGATTTTTTATTGGTTTAAAAAAATATCTAAGATTTTTTATTTTTTTTTCGTGATCTATGTGCTGACTTCTTAAGACAACAATACTTCCATTGTAATTTTATGCCTCTTATATTATTAGAATTATATGAATTATTAAACAAAATGTTTAGATTAAAAATAATTTTTTAAATAATCTATATGAAATTCTCATAAAATATTAATATATGAATTATTTTATTAGATTCAATACTAAAATGTTCAAAAAATGTCTCAAAGCAATTTGGTCTCAAGGTATGCCAAAACATATGAAATATATACCAACAAGAAGCTAATAAGTAGAATATTGCTTGAACAAATTTGTAACCCATCCAAATCATACAAAATTAAAAATAAGAAAAGTAAAAGATACCAAATAATTATGACCACTACAAGACATCATTTGTAGAGGTAAGTTGAGTTTGGCTATGCAATGAAAATATATTATTTTAACATATAACTTCAATCAATTTTAAATGTCAAATAATAATATATAAAGATTCTAAAAAATGTTGAATGATATATATATTGACTATTGTTCAAAAGATGAAACTCTCTAGATAAAAAATGGAAGTACAAACCAAACCAAATAACCAAAACACATTTATACTCAATAAAGTAATTATTGATAAATTGATAACTCTCCTAATAAATTTAAGTGAAGGTATTTTATAAAAAAAAAATCTTATATATTTTTACTAACATTTTATATGTCCCAATAAAGAGATATATAAGATAAACTACTTACATATCATATTCCATGCATATCCAAACAAAGATCAATTACAAAAAAATAATAATAATTTCACTTATAACTTGTTAACTTTAAAAAATAAAATGATTTACATTATTTATGAGTTCCAAACCAATTAACATAGAATTCATTGAGCTATTTCCACTGTCTTTATGACATGTAATTGTGAAAAAACAAACTCTACCTCTAAACAATAAGGTAATGAAATCAGAAACAACCAAAACACACTTCACCATACTATATAAATATTCACTCACAAGAAAGGAACTAAATTTAAGTTCTATAGTATTTTTTCTTATTCTCTAATAGCATGTACTGTTGCAAATAAAAAAGAAAACGGAATTAAATTATTTATTGAGAAACAGTCATTAGATGACATCCTTTCTCTCACTTATTCACTAAATTCAGATAAATACTTTAAATGTTTTAAGATGGTTTGTAGGTATCGCAGTAGAGCCAGTTATTATGGCCATTCCTACAATAGTAACTACAGTATCGTTTACATAATTATTACACACTGTCTGACAATTATTTTGCAGAATAGTGACTGAAGAGCCTGCATATACGACTAAACCCAGACTAGGGAGAGTGACTAAAGATAAATTAAGCGACTGAAATATCATAATAGCCATCTAGTCAAGTTCTAATTACTTTGATACCTATTAGCACATTACCATCAAAGTTAGAGATCTTAGTCAGGCCAACTGTCAGCACAGGATGGAAAGGGGACCCTATAATGAAAGCTGGCAGGAGAGTATGGGATGGGCCATTCAAAGAAATGACCCTATATAATGACACTTAGCTATTGCTCTGTTGTAGACCGTTTGATTTAATTTTCAGACTGTCACATTATGTTTAGTATCTGAATTCTAGCACCCGTGACTGATTAGTTGATGGATAAGAGAACTATTTCAGACTCTGAAATAGATAATTAATCACAATGCTTAGCTATTGCTCTGTTGTTTGATTTCCCTTTCATTTTCATACTGTCACACTATGTTTAGTATTTGAATTCTAGCACCCGTCATGATAGATTATAGAACTATTTCAGACTTTCAGTATTTCAATTCTAGTATATGTTTTCCAGCTTCCATTTCCATCGACCTAGGTTTCAACCCACTCAGAAAATCATAGGACCACATAGGCAGGTTTAGGTGATGGGCATTAGATTCAAGCTCTTTCCACATCCCTCCATTCACAACAAGCCATATTTGGATTCAACAATATAATGGGGCTGTAACATGTAGGATCCATGATAGCGTCTGTGCACAAACCATCAACTGGAAGATGGAAACGAGATCGTCTATAATTATGCGCTGTAGGAACGCTTTGTCAAATACCGATGAGTTATGGGCCACTCTCAACAAATGAGCTTTAGTTTGTCTTTAATCATAAATGTTTAGCTATTGCCTATGTTGTACATTCATTTGATTTCGTTTTCATATCACACTAGAAATGGCTTGAATTGGTAGAACCGTTTAGATGTTAAGTAGGAAGTATTGAATTTTACAAAACTGGTACTTCATCTCCATTTCCATCATGTACTCACAAATGAGTTCCATAATCATATCACCCAGATGTATGTTTTGGTGATGGACATTGGGCTACATCGCTCCATTTATTTGGATTCTAATAATTCAACAGAATATTCTTGCCAAAAGTTTTATATGGCTTTCTTCTACTCTCTAGATGAGATAACTAACATTTTTGCTTCGCTTCATTTTCGTCATTCAATCAATTTTGTATTAATATATAATTTTCTACCTAGATCAGTAAATTATACTTTAAAAAATAAAAAATGATAAGATGATTTTATAGAGTAGATAGATTTTTTTTTATTTTATTTTTTTGGAAGATTAGAAAAAATAATCAAAAGATTTTGTATGGACATTAATGATAATAATATTTTTTTTTAAATCAGCTTAGTGTGAGATATGATATAACTAATTTATTAAATTTATAATTTAATTTTTAATAAGATCCATTAAAAAATATATAAATTTATATATAAAATAGATTTTTACATTTTACTCTATATTTTTAAATATTAAAATAAAATTATATTCTTAATGTCAAACTAATTTTGTAAAGTCGGGGAACAACTACTTCAGAGCATCAAAGTTAAGATTACAATATGAAATAATTAATAATTATGTCGCTGTTGTTTTCTAAACATCTAATTTCATAGAAGAATATGTACTTTATTTTATCACTTCTTTTATCCGTACTAACAAAAATAATTTTAAATAATTAGTTTTTTATTTTAATTTTTGATTTATCTACATAAAATTATTTAGAAATGTGATATGTACTAAATCTTTCTTTAATGCATTTTCTATTTTACAATAATTAAAAGCATAGTGTAAACAACTTATTTTGAATTTAAATAATAAGTAGATGTGTCCTGCTGATATTGGCATGGTGTGATGGTTTATAGGTGGCATTGTTGTTCTTGCCACCAAGGTTCAAACCCCGTTGGGGTGGTATTGATGAATGGTTGTATTCTGGTTCATAGCTCCGGTCAAAAGTGTTTACCCCTTAAATAAAATAAAAATAAGTAGATGTGTCCTAGAATACTCCTATATTTGTAGTCACATGTGAATCCCTAAGTTACCTACAATAGCTACAAAGTACTTATCCAAACATAGGAGTTTCCATGCACCTCCTAGGGGTATCATCTTCTCTTGTAGCCTAATCGAAAGCAAGCCTTCCCTTGCAGCAAAAGGGAATCCTTTTGAGAAATAGGGTGTCAATATTATAGAATATTTCTCTTTAGAAAATGCTTTATATGAAGAGAAACATGGTTCGTATTTATTTTTTCACGCATGCAACATGACAAAATTTAGCATAGAATAGATATTTGAGCAACTATGTTGCTCAAGGTAGTATAGGAAATAGCACATTGAGCAATGGTGTAGAATGACTAGAGTGTTGGGAAGTATTTATGATGAAAATAATGCTAATAAAGTTAGTGAAACTAGTGAGGAGGAAAATGTGGCAACATACAGGAAAAGCCCTTTTTATGACAATCTCTAAATAAAACAAAAAGTAGTGTCCAAGATGACATTAGATATCGATAGCATAGATAATTTTACATTTTGTGAAGATGGTAGATAAAATTGGATTGGAGAGGATTGAACATATTACTCCACATAAGGTATCATATGTAGTTATTGAAAGAAGATTACTTACTAGTTAATGTGCAATGTAGTTTCATGCTTTTAATAAGGAAAATATGAAGATGTGATCTTCTATATGAGATCGTTCTAGTGGAATATTTCTATGTGCTTTTAGATTCGTCTTTAAACGTATAAGATACGAGGGAAATTCACAATGGATGAAAATATACCTACACGTTATGAAAGGATGCTCAAAAGTAAAACTTGTTTCCTTTAAATTGTATGGGTATGGAGATAGAAATAAATATGAGGTTGATATTGGTGCCAATAAAAAAATTGTAGAAGTTGAACTAAATTGTATATCTAGTGCTTATGTCAAACCAAGAAAAACTTGATAGCATGCAAAGTGTAAAAAGAGACATATTGGGTGAGAAAAAAGAATATTGTGTCAAAGGTGTTGGATGATGTGGATGTGTTGTTGATATGTGGTTGTCATTAATGTCTATTAGCATCATTGTATTGAAGGTTGTATATGTCGAGGATATTGAGAAAATTATTGAAGAAAGAGTTATAGAGTTGCCTGTTGCTAGTAGAACTATGTAGGTCATGAAGATGTTTTGTTCTGTACATTGAAGATTAGCTACAACACATCATTTGTAGAGGAAAATTGAGTTTTGTTATGCAATGAAAATATAGTTTTTTCATATATAACTTCAATCAATTTTAAATGTCAAAGAATAGTATATGAAGATGCTCAAAAATGTTGAGTGACACATAAATTGACTATTTTTCAAGAGATTAAGCTCTTTAGATAAAATATGGAAGTACAAACCAAAAATAATAACTGAAACAGATTTATACTCAATAAAAAAATTATTGATAAATTGATAACTCTCCTAATAAAGTTAAGTAAAGGTATGTTATAAAAAATAACTTATATATTTTTTACTAATTTAAGACGGTCTATAGGTATCGCAGCAGAGCCAGTTATTATGGTCATTCCTACAACAATAACTACAGTATCATTTACATACTTCTCAGGTGCAATTATTACACACATTCTGACAATTATTTTGCGGAATAGTGACCGAAGAGCCTACATATCACACAAGAAATAGTTTTCTGTTAAAACCAACCATTCCCATTACAATTTTATGAATGAAAGAAATTAAAATGTTTGAATACAATGAATAAATATCACCCTGCTCTGTAGTTGGAGACAGCATTGTAGTTGATGAAAGAAAGATGAGGGCAATAAGAAATATTTTGTATGCACATTAATAGTAATAATATTTTTAAAAAAAAATTAGCTTAGTGTCAGATATAATACAACTAATTTGTAAAATTTATAATTAAATTTTTAATAAGATCCATTCAAAAATATATAAATTTATATATAAAATAGTTTTTTACATTTTACTTATTTTTTAAATATTAAAATAAATTATATATTCTTAATGTCAAATGTACTATAAAATTGGGGGAACAACTACTTGTGAACATTAAAGCTAAAGATTAAGAAAGTGAAATAATTAATTTCTTTATTTTTATTTTTTATTATCTACATAAAATTATTCAAAAATGTGGTATGTACTAAGTCTTTATTTAATGCATTTTATATTTTACAATAATAAAGTGATGTGCCCTGCCGATAAGGGCGTGGTTCGGTGGTCAAGTCGCTTGGTTGTAGTGACGGCCACCAGGGTTCAAACCCTCGCTGGGCCAAAGTGCTCGCAGGCCTTGTGTCTTCAATGGACCTTTGTGCTCGCAGGTTTGGTTGTTTCTTGTGGTTTGTTGTATCCGGTTCATAGCTCCGGTCAAAAAAGTGTTTACCCCTAATAATATGGCATTGCACCTTTTAAAAAAAATAAAAATAAAAAAAAATAAAGTGATGTGCCCTACAGTAGTACCCCCTATATTTTTAGTCACATGTGAATCCCTGAGTCACCTTCAAAAAATTCAAAGTACTCATCTAGTAAGACATTTGTTGCTCTTACATCTCGACAAATTATCTTAGGATCACACTAGTGTTGCAAACATATGAGTTTATTTGTAGCTCCTAGGGATAATTTTGTTAGATTGAAATAATTTACATTAATCTAGTGTTTACTATTTTTTTCAAAAAAATATTTATTGTTTTTAATATTTATAACTGTATAATTTATTATGATTTATGTTGTGAAAAAAATTAATTTTTTAGACATCTATAAAGTGATGTTTCAAATAATGAATTTTTTTATTAAACATGCTCAATTTATCTTTGATTAATTTCATGCAAGATTATCCATTCGATTAAATTCTTATTTGATGTACTTATTTCTCAAAAAAGGATTCAAGATGCCATGATACATATTACTATCAATTGATAAGATCATAGTGTAGACACCTAAATTTGGACACTTAATTTATCAAAATTTATCCCCTTTCGTTTAAGCATCCCCTTATTTGCATTAATTAAGTAATATCGTTATTATTTAATTAATATCCTTAATTCTGCCAAATCCCTAAGGTATTTAATTAATAAATAAATACCTTATCTTTTTAATCCTCCTTTTCATCAAATGAATTAAATAAATATGAAATTTATTTAATTCCTCACATGTCACATCCATTTCTTAATCTTAATTATTCTCCTAATCTCATCATTAGGATGTGCACATGCCTAATCCTTGATTAGGATGTGTCACATCCTCCAACTTTTGCAAGTTGGTCTCTAATCTCTCTTAGCCACCTAACCCTCCTCTAATCCTTCATTAACTAGCCTAATCAACCTTTCAAGGAATTTTTAATTCCGTTAATCCTTCCAAGGAATATTAAATTCTTTTTTCTTTTCCCCATTTGATCTTTGACTTGTCATATCAAGTCACACGTGATCTCTCCATAATTTCCCACTTGCCTCTAGTCTATCATTAATTGGTCTAATCAAGTACTTGCATAACCTTAATCACCTAATTAGGTCATCTCTAATCCTCATATCATTTATGGAATGTGTCCTTAGTCAACTTCATTAAAAAATTTCTCTTTTTGAACAAGATACTCCATTCATTCACATTTAATCCCCCAATGCATCTAAAGGAATTTTAAATTCCTTCTCTCATCCCCATGAAAATATTTGAGGAATTTTTAATTCCTCAAATGTCCTTTCACCCACATGGGGACAATGACCTCCTTTATGAGGAAATCTTGTCCAATCTCAAAGTATTATGTACCACCTCCAATGTCATATACTATCCTTCCACCTCATGTACACAACATTTTTTTTAAGCCATATCACATGCCACATGTCAAGATGTGAGGGCTTGTGAGTTCTCAACTCACCTTAGCCCTACATCTTGATCTTGGTGGCTCAATCCCAACCATCCATTTCTCTAGAGAATTCCAAGTTCTCTATAAATACCCCCTATTTTCTCTCATTTTAAGAGAGATCATTGATAGTAGCCAAACTCTTGCAAACAAATTCCTTGAGCCATACTTAGCCATTTTTCATACTTGCATCCATTTTTGACTTATTTTCCATCCTCATTCCACCTTATAGTCTGCATCTCTTGCCATCCAAGGAGCATACATCACCAAAGATCGAAGAGCCAACCAAAGGATCGATTCAAGACAAGGTAAAAAGTTTCATTTTATTTTGTATTGAATTCAACTAGGCTAATCTTGAGGTGTAGAGTGTTTTTAGTGTTATTTGCTCTCTTTTGTTTGTTGTTCGTATTCTAACACTTAAATTTTCCCTATCACACATAGTATCAAAAAAATTTATAACAAATATTAAAATATCATTTAAACACAACACTTATTACATGTTATAAAGGTAATCTTTTTTTATCTCTCTTTAAATAACATTAATAAGAAATGAACATGTATTCCTAGTTTGTGACCCATCATTTGTCTTAATGTATTTTATAACACTTTTTTCAGATATTTTTACTCTTTTTATGTGCTCTCTTAATCTTTAATTTACAGATAAATAATTTATTTTATTCAAAAATATATTCTTCAAAATAGTATTATAGTTTATAAAATTAGACTATAAAAACTCATTTCCTCACATAAAGATTCTTGTAACTAATTATTCAACAAATGATTTGATATTCAAAAAAGTAGATTCGTCACCTCTTCAAAGGGGATACCTTGGTGTATAAGAAACCATGAATGCAAAAATTATGATCCAATTTCACTCCATGAGCAAGATAAAATTGATGATATTGATGGTTGGGTGGAATTCGTTCCATCTAATGGAGTTTCAATTTTATTGTTGTGTACTAGTTATGAGTTCTTTCTTCAAAACTTCAATACTACTACAAAACATATCTTTACTTTTAGAATGCAATCATCCAACCTCCAAGTTATACGAAGCTCCAATTGCTCTATAACTTGAGGGTCCCTTTGGTATGGTAAGGATTTTTTTCAAGCCCCTCTACATAGAGAAAAATCACCATATTCTTTAAGTACATTGTATTTGCCAAATTTATAAG